>PVJL010006994.1:0-83979 GCA_004026885.1 Lyroderma lyra
AAAAATGAGAGACCTGTGAATGATTGGAAAAAGACAGGAAACTATTAAAGAAAAGGTCTGTGCATTTAAACATTTTAGTTTCTTCTGAGAATGGTCAGGTCACAAGTGCTGTTGAAAGGATGCCGCTGACCTTGTGTGATTTTCATTCTTTAGGAACCGTAATCACGTTACCATGTGAGCAAGCCACACAGATCTTTGTTTTTGGCCTAAAAAAGCCGGATTTTCTATGTTTTAGAATAATACTTTTAACTATGCATAGATTAGTCCAAAAAGGCAGCTCCACACCAATTAGATTCTGAAATTCCCTTTTATTGCATTTACTCTTGGCTCCTCAGGCCAAAGCTTTGAGACTTAGCCCAATGACTCATGGCTTCATATGTGGAGTTCTTAAAGCTCTGGCTGGTAGATTTACAACTGTGTTTGATATATTATATATATCTATATCTATATCTATATCTATATCTATAGATATAGATATATCTCATATAAAATATATAATATAAAATATAATATATAAATACATATATCTATATCTATATCTATATATCTGTATATCTCCCTAGATACACAAAGGTCCTAAAACTGCTTGATCCAACACCTATTATTAGTTGATCAGTCAAGGCCTAACAATTCTGATACCTTTGCCTCTTTTTCATGGCTGTTAATGTTCTCTGTTTGTCTGTTTGCACCTCCTCTCATAGCTCTTGTTTTCGCCCCTCTCCTTCATTTCCTCTTCCTCTGTCCTTGTCCCTTTGCCTAGCGTGCTGTCATTTCTATAATTCAGTTCATAAATGCTTGTTCTAATTCAATTTCCAATGGCTGTTAGGATGGTTCTACATATATCACAATAAATATCTACATGTGGAAAAAATTAGTGGCATTATTCTCTGAATGTTTCTGTTTTTAAAAATGTAGAAGTGAAAAATCTACATAAACAAAAATAAAACAAAACCCCAAATGTTTGCTTATAATGCATGCCATGCTTTTTGGATTGTATTTGGTAACAGCCCAGCAGGGAGAGGAGGAAAGAAAGTTGCTTTTCAGTTGCTTTAAAGGGTTTTGCAATGTTCTTATAAATTTCTTCAAACAAAATTAATATTAATTCTGTTTAATATGTATTAAGTTTTTACTGGAATTTGTAGAACTCCAAAGCCTTTAATACTAAAAGCATATGTTATGCACTTAGTGAAACTGTTTCGTACCAATGTTCTTACAGAGACACTCTCTAAATTTAGTACGAGCTGAGAAGAGTGATATCAGAATGTCTGGATTTATCTTTATGAGAAAGAAAGGAAAAAAGAGAAAAGACATTTTGAGAGGAGGTGAAAGATGGTTGGCCTTGTGACACGTAGAAGTTAATCCCCGTCCTCACTGAAAACTGGGGATGTGGAACCATGGGATCTGGTGGGAGAAACCAAGGCTGGCTGACTTTTTGAACCCAGGGGTGCAAGAAGGTAAGCCCTGATGCTATGAAACAGAGTGGTGTTTACTGCCTGTCTGCATGAGGCATGCCAGGAGGCTGGTGCTGGCACAGGACGGAGCTCCTGATCCTCGACGGATGCATTCATTTCAGAACACAGAGCGATGAGCGCACATAGTTTAGATCTGGGAAACTAGGGAAATGGAGAAAGAAGCAAGTGGATGGCAAAGTTCTTGACATGCAAATGAGATTTCCATTGCTGGATTGAAGATGGAGAGAGCCAGGTCGCCAGGAGCTGAGAATAAGGTCCTTTTAGCTGTAGAGAGTGACCTTGATCAGCAGCCAGCAAGAAAATGGGAACCTCAGTCCTTCAATCAGGAAGAAGTGAATTTGGGCAATGGCTCAAGTGAGGTTGGAAGCCTTTTCTTCCCCAGAACCACCAGGTGGGAGCTCAGGTGGGCTAAAGCTGGAACGTGAGACACAGCCCACAGTCCTTTTGAGCAGCTCTGGGACTTCAGATTTACATAACTATGAGAATAAGTGGGTGTTTCTTGAGCTGCTAAAGGTGTGGTCATTTGTTATGCAGCAATAGAAAATTAATACAGTGATGTGACATTGAGAACTCTTTCCTTAGGACAAACATCCTGGCATCCGCAGATCAGCCTCAGACTGGCCTTTCTGCTACATGCTGTTTCACCTCTGTGTCCCGAGTCTGTCCCATCACCTGCACACGCTCGGGAAATAATGACAATCTCCTTAGATGGCTCCTAGGGGAGTGATTTAATATTAATGAAGTCCTGCCAGGTTTCTTAGCACGTGGCAGACACTCATGAGTGGTTTATCCTCCTCCCTTCGTTTCCACTCCCACGGTCATGCTCCAGTCCAGCAGTCTCTGAATACGGTGTGAGGTCGTCCCAATTTTCATGCTGATACTAAGATGATACTGGCCTTTCCCACTCTTATCCTTTCACCAGTATGTGATGGAGTTTTCCAGAAATGACAGGATTTACCACAATAGATGGAATGTGTAAGCTGATATGAGAATCTAGTTGTCTTCTGTTAATTCATACACTAACGAGACTTACAAAAAAGGAAAAAAAATAACTTGCAAAAACTTAAAGAGACAATGCCGTTCCTCTCACAAGACTTTTTTGTTTTGTAAAATATAGTTATTTTTAAAAAGAAAAACTGTTGTGTATGGTAACGTAAAAGTTTATTATAGTTTTAAATGAATTAATAAAAAGAATCTTAAATTTCCTTAGTTTTAATCACCAGTTTGGTAAATATCAATAATCAAAAGCTCTTTGGTGTCTTCGATAATTTTTAAGACTGCACGGGGGTCCTGAGACCAAAATAGTTTGCTTTAGCAGAGGACCCCATATTTTCTGGTGAGTGTTCATCTTCCACAAGGAGAGAAAAGGTACTCAGATAAGAAGGTCTGTGGAAGAAAGAATTTAGGAAAATACTGCCATGTAGTCACCTTTACTCCACCCCTTACGCGGCGAACTAAAGGGCCGAGGAATTTTGGAAATACAAATATGGTTTAAGTTAGTTTCATTCCGTACGTCCTCCGGTTAAACTGCTCTTGACTATCAGATTCAAAGCACAGCAGGAATTATTTTACCGGCCACTGAGAGCAAGATGGAGATGCAGGTAAGGAAGGTAATTTTTCCGAAGGAAAAATATTTTTTTTAAAAATAGAATATCTACCAAGAAGACATCAACAGCCTTCTGTTCCCAAGTTGCAAAAAGCTACTCTAGCAAAGTCAGCCCCGCTGCGTTTCACCCACCCTGCTCTGTCTCCCCTCTGCTTATTGTTTACGACCTTTGCACGTTTACGGCCCTTTTGGAAAATGAAAATTTAAAAGATATTCTCTCTCCTTAAAAAATTTTTTTTTCTACTTGGTAGGAGCATTGTTTCTAGAAAACATTTTTTGTAAACCATGCATGCCCTCTAAGAAGGCGAAGAATGGCTGGGAGCAGGGGAAAGTTAGTGCTTACTGATTCTCTGCTAATTCCTCCAGCCCCGTTGCATCCCCACACGCCTGCCTCTTCAGCCTGCTGGGGCCTCAGATCCAGAGCTGTCATTAGTCTGAGGAGAGAGAGCCCCAGGGGACCTACCACCCTATGCACAGGGAGCCAGAGCTTCAAGGGTGTAAGGAAAGGTGTTAGATTCTTTCCCTTGTTCTATTTCTGCAATAGCTCAATTCTGTGACACAGACAAGCTCCCTCTCTGTCTTAAAATAGTCTGTAAAGAAAGCCACAAACCTGTAAATCATTAAATGTTGCCTCCAACTGATTGCTAAGGAGCATAAACATAACTGAGGAGGGTGTTGGAAATTTGAGAAAATTGTTTCAGAGGAAAAAGGAATAGAACATAAGCAGAAAAACCTCAACCCATGATTGGGGATTAGGGAACCAAGGGGGAGAGGCTGCTTTTTAAAGGAGAGAGACTATTTTGAGAAAGCCTTCCAAGAAGTCTTGATACCAGCAAAAGACGTGGAGAGAGGAAAGCCCTTGAGCGTTAGCAAGGCTGGGAAAGGCATCTTCTCTGTGGTGACTATCCTAGTCTTCCTCTCTGATTCCCCACCCCAGTCTTGCTTTTTCACAGTGACTGATCAAATACTTACAGCTGAGATTTTTATAGTCAACATCAGTTTAAAATACGGCCGGTCCCTTTGGGTTATTTATACTTCACGGCTAGGGAGAGAGGATGAGAGCGACAGACTGGGGAGATCACAACTCTGACAGTAAAGCCATTGGTGTCAGTACCTTGGGGTCAGGGCGCTCTGTTGGTAGCCTCTCAAATGCTGTCTCCACGGAAGGACCTGCCCGTAGGTGGAGCATAAACCCCCGAGTGTGGGGTTTATTCTTAAGGCTTGTGCTTTGAGTTTTTATTGTTTGACTTCGTCCACATGTGCTCCCTGACAGCGAGGCTTTCTGTGTGGGCCGTGCTCAGTGCTGGAACCATGGTAAGTCATTCGTGGCACATGCTGTGTCTACCTAGGTGTGGCCCTTCGCCGTGTCTCAGGGAGACTCTCAGGATACCTTTTATGAATCAGCACCAAATGCACTATTCAAAAACTAAAAACATTTGTTAATAGGCACAAGATTAGTGATTTCCAATTTTTAGTTAGTCTTTTCAGAATTTTCATTATACAGGGTCCGGCACAAGTAACGCCCCCTTTTTATGAGCTAGTAATCTATACCACATCTTTTAGTACAAAATCATAAGCAAGTATGGTTATGATTTCATAATAAAATCGTATCTCAAGTCCAGGCGTTACTTCTGCCGGACTCTGTATATACAAAGTGGTCAGAAACAGGTATATTTATGTAAAAGACTGAAGGTGTAATACTTCAAGAGTGCAGCAGAAACTCAGGAGATTGGTTCCATTATCTTATATGTTAAATAGCTGAAAGAAGATTATTTGTTTTCTTAATATAAGAATAATATGGTCTTATCTTGACCTTCCCAATGGGAATTTTTGGATCAAAGATCAACTGTCTACTGATTCTGAATAACTTGATAGTCAGAGTTTATCTTTTATACATTTGTAGAAGATGTAATACTTCAAAACATGAACAAAATCCTACTGTTTAAAAACTGACATGAGCACAAATAAAACTCATGTGCTTTAAGATGAAAAAGATGGGATCATTGTACTGACAGTAAATTTTAAAATTCAGAATGAAAAAAATGTGTTTAAATTAGTGTTTTTGTTTTATTTTTAAAAAGAATGACCTATTTGCTAATGTGTTTGTTTGGTTTTAGTCTCTTGGAAACATGAGGATACTCTAACTTGTTGTCTTTTGTTGTTTGATTAGAACACATTTCTCTTTAGGAAATAGAAACTTCAGGTCTGCTTTTCTCCTTGCTCTAGAGATCTCACTCATCGGCTCTGTGTTATCCTGCAGGGTTAGGAGATTAGGTACATTTATTTTATGTTTCCTCTCTGAATGGGTTTAAATTATTTCACTTAGGAGCCATCCCTTCAGGGAATGGAGAGGGCTTATCTTAGCTGGCGGAGTGGATTCCTGTGAACTCTCATCCAGCAGGAAAGTAATTTACATTCCAGTAACCCTGGGCTGTCTGCGATCCTCCAGTATTGGTGATTTTTCACTTGTTTTCTCCTCTGTCTGGGATGTCCTTTCCTAGTTGTTAAACTTAGTTTATTCTTCAAAACCCTATTTATAAACCAATTCTTTGTGAAGCTTTTCTTTTCCATGTTCACGTTCCCCACCCCCGGTCCCATACTCCCAGGCCAGAGTTTCTCATAGCTACTTCTGTACTATCTCCGCACCACAGATACACCTATATTATTAATCACATTAATCACACTATATTGTGGCCACAATGTTAACTCTCCTCATGTCATTTGGTTTTCTAGGACTAACGTTATTGACCCTTCTAATCTCTGTAACTCCCACTCCTGGATCTCCACACAAAACTCCTTAATAATACATTATATGTAATAACAACACCTAATATTTATCAAGTGGTTACTACCATACTATGTCAATTTTGAGATACACGTATTTTTTTTCCATATGTAAACATCTCTAAAATCAGGATGTATCTTAAAGTTGATGACGTCTTAGGTTTGATGAAATGCAATGTGTGGCAGCCACTGTGTTAATTCTTTGTGTTACATTTCATCCTTAATCCGATAAGGTAGGCACCATTAATATTCAGTTTATGGATGAGGAAGGAAACGGAGACTTGGAGGGATTTAATAACTGGCTCGAGGTTCACATGGCTACGAAGAGGCTGAGCAAGGACTGAAACTTAGCTATCGATGTCTCCATCACCTGTGGTCTTAATCACTGTGCTGGGGAAGAGTGTGGAGTAAGAATGGGAGAAAACTAACTTTTTAGGACCTTTAATGTGTAGCTTGTGCTAAGTACTATTTTTCCTCCTTCCCATTTTATCCTGAGAAAAAACTTTATGAAGTAAATATTATAGTCTTCCTATTATAGACAAGAAAACTGATGGTCATGTTTGGTAGCTAGTTTGAAGTTTTATAGTTGGGAAGTGCTGAAGTCAGGATTTGAACCCAGGGCAGGTGGGTTCCAAAGTCCCTCTCACCACAGTTTAGCAGTGTCCTTTCAGTCTAAGGCAAGCCTGTCCAACCTGTGGCTCATGGGCCGCATGCAGCCCAGGAAGGCTTTGAATGCGGCCAACACAAATTTGTAAACTTTCTCAAAACATTATGAAAATTATGCACTGACTTTGTTTTGCTGGTTTTTTTTTTTTTTTTTTTTTTTTTTAGCTCATCAGCTATTGTTAGTGTTAGTGTATTTTATGTGAGGTCCAAGACAATTCTCCTTCCAGTGTGGCCCAGGGAAGCCAAAAGGTTGCACACCCCTGGTCTAAGCTAAACCACCACTTACATATACCACATGACCCAAATAAATGACATAAAAATCCATTCCCCAGACGACAAAGTGCAGTAATTCCTTGTATGATGATCTGAGTGTGCCCTGGACTCTTGGCTTTCCTTAATGATAAGAAAAGTAGGCGACAGTTGTGACTTTGCTGATAATCTGAACTGTGAACCAGTCTCAGGGTATTTTCTTCATCTGCGTAGCAAAGATGATGCTCTTTTAGCCTACCTCCCCTGCCTCATCCTGAGCCCAAGCAACGTATAATACATACAAGGTGATACAGGGGTTCTGTGTCGCTGGACCCTGTCCTGTAGCTCTATGTATTCAAGGATGTTGACCCTGAACACACAGTGTTTAAGTAATACTCCATTTGTTGACATGTGACCCTGTGATGTTGGTTTTATAGACTTACTGATTTAGTCTGGGATAGACCATTAACTCCTTGGACACTTCATTGTGTAGGATGCCTATTATTTTATCTTTCATAAAGAAATATTTGTTTCCTGTTTTTAACGAAAAAGCAAGATTTCACAAACTAATTGTGATGAGTTCACTGTAAGAACTCAAATATGCAGTCTTTGGTATTTTCATCCTTCTTAAAGAATATAGCATGTGACTATGGCAATGTTTTAATTTTTTGCAAATTTAATGAATTTTTATGAAATTTTTATAACCAGAGTTAATGAATTTAAGTGTAGCATTCTGGAGTAGTGGTTCCCCAAATGTGTTCCACGAAGTATTAGTTCTAAGAGTTAACCTTTGGAAAATGGTTTTGTGGTCAAATCAATTTAGGAAATGTAGCAAAGGTCCTCTTTCCTTATAGAGCTTAAACGTTGGGCTGTGATAAGTCAGCTATTAAGAACTTGTTTTTTAGTAAGCCTGTTGACATCTCATGAAACTAATGTTTCTTTAATATACTTCAGGTTACGTGGTCTGTGGTAGACAATGCAACTGTACCCTAGTATCCATTCTCTGTTTTGTTTTAACAAGAGAACCTCTGAATTTTAGCTAGGCACACAGCTTTCTAGCTGATGATAACATTTTCCCATTCCTGTATAACCAGTTGCGTGTGGGTAAGTAGGATGAGAGCAAAAGAGATGTTACTTCTTTAAAAGGAAGTTGCTTACCCTGTACTTCTATCCTTCCCCCTTCTTGCTGGCTGGGACACTCAGTTGCTGGTGACTCAGTTTTGACCATATGGCCAAGACAACACTAGAGGATGCAGAATAAAAGGGTACAAGAATTCTGGGTCCCGGATGGTTTTGTTAGATTAGCAACTATCTCTAAATTGTTTCATGGAAGAGGAATGAAATTCCATCTTGTTTGAGTCGCTGTGCTTTGGGTGTCTTCATTGTAGCTGCTCTATGTAAACGGTCACTAATCACACTGTCCTAGAATTCTCTAAGAATTTTATGCCTGGGTTAGCATGAACTTCCTGAATTCCATTGGCTTTTCTTAATAACTGAAAAATTCCTAAATGTTTTAGAGGAAGCTAAAAATTCAGGTCAAATAATATTTAGAATGAAGCTAAGTTGTTGACTTAAGATTCAAATAGAGAACACACTCAAATCATGAAACATTTGCTCAGGCTGAGGCAGGTTGAAGACTGGACTTTCTAATGAAAGAAGATGAGGTTTTAAATGACTCATGTTATGTATAGTATCACTAATTCTTCTAAGTGTGTTTATACATAAGTGTTTCAAGCTACTGAAATAAGTGAATGATTCATATTAACTTCAAAAAGAAAACCTTTGGGGTTTTTCTGCGTCTGCTCAGTATTTTACTTGCCATTATTTAAAGGCTTATTCAAGGCGTTTAATAGCAGACACACTGGCAACAATGTCAATTCTGACCTCAGTCAAACATAATAGGAGAGAGCAAATTGTGTTTTCCTCGGAAAAGAAAACCACAGCATATTTTCCTCCTGGAGTAATTTGATTTCCTTTTGCTGTAGAAAGTCCAGAGAAAATGACTGCAATTCTACCATGAGCTTCCACAAGTTGAAACTGAATGTCTGTGATTTTTACTTCCCAGGATGACTTTCCTGCACTAATGCTTGGGTTTCCTTTTGAGGGCCCCTGATTCCTAGATGTGCTGCAAGATCTTAATGTAACTGAGCATGCTTGGCTTGGCCCTGCTTTGGGGCAGTGGCACCCTGCCTGCTTCTGTGATGATGAATGTGTCTGGAGCTTTAGCCTTAAAAACTTCAGTCTCCAAGGAATAGTCGATTCTGTCTCTGACATTTATGAAGGACACCTGTGTAATGTCTGACCACGGCCTAGATCTCTGTATCTCCACATTTATCATGCATGGTACCTGTGTTTAGCGGCAAGCCCAGCAATGAGGAGCCATTTACTAATTGGAAATGGTAGCAAGTTTTGACTTTCTCATCGCAACATCTGTGAAGTACTATGACATTTGATCAGTGCCTAAAAATCTTTATTTAATTTACTACCAGAGGCAGATCAAATTTCAGATTCCCTTTGCCGGCATTAGAGTCAAGGTAAATCTTTTATAAGGGTGTACAGGAATTCTTAAAAAAAAAAAAAAAGTGAAACTGATGACTTTTTAGATTTTCCTTGTTTTATATTGGGTTTCCTAGAAATAAAAAGAATTTATTGGGAGACAGTTAAAAAGTACTTGTGCAGAAAAAAGAACAGAAGAGGAACCATGATATTTCATATTTTTAGACTCCTAAAGACTAATTTTGATGCATTTCCTGTTCTTTAAAGATTATAGTATAGTTCCTCTTAGATCATGTCACCTCTAGAACATTCTCACTCCGTTATCAGTGCAACCCAAAGACATCAGTGGAAGTCAACTATTCTTTGAAAGATTAGCACACACACACACACTGTCAACAAAACAAAATAGCACTTACCCTCTACCTCAGAATATCTTTTGAGAAGAGATTTGCAAGCCTTTGTGATGCAGATGCTACAAAAATGCAAAATGATGGTAATAGATTATGTAAAGCAAAACAAGGTTTCCATAGGTTCCCTTGGAAAAAGAAAACGTGGGTTCTACCCAACATTCATGACAGGACACGCCTGCTTCTGTCCCAGACTGCAATGTTTTTCCTTTTTCTCCTTCTTTATAAATAGTATCTTCTAATCTCATCACTCTGTTTCAGAAACGAGTTCTCAACCCATTTCAGGCTGCAGAATTCCAGAGAAGGGTCGCGAAGCTTCCTCCGTGAAGAGTGTCAGTGCCACAGCACTTAGTGTGTGCTTAAAAATAGGCTTTAAAGCATGTCTCTCAGATTTTAGAAAAAAGCTGTTTCTTTCCACTGAACAGCTTCAGGTTGCAACTCATTGTTGAATAAACTAGCCAGCTGTCTGGAATCCTTCCTGAACTGAAGTAGGGTTTAGTCACTAAATAAAATAAGAGATCACACATCAGTGCAACAAGTAGTCGTTCTTTGATGGGGCTTCAGCAGAGAGTGGGGCAAGGCTGTGTCATCATTTGAGTTAGAAACCAGTGGGCATAGACGAGGTCACGTTCACTGGAACTACTCCCATTTTACTAACTTGTGAGAGCCTTAGCCTCCTGAAAACGCACTGCCAAATATGTTTTTAGGGTATATCTGGGGGTGTCTCCTATGCCCTCATAAATAGCCCTTTTGCTCAGCGGGGTCCCTTTCCTGAGAAAAATCTCTGAGAGCAGTTACTACTGCCTGCTGTCACTATTCTGCTAGAGCTCCCAAAGCTGCAAACATAAGGGACCAAGTAGAGTTGCATGTCCTGCAATGGACCCTGGCTCCACACAGAACCCATTTGGTCAGTAGGCTCACGAAGAAGGTCTTGGACTGGATCTCCTAAGTTCCTTTGGGAAAGTCTTTTTCTTCCCGTTTTGACCTACAGCACCTCTCTCTACTTAGAGTCCACACCTACGTTCCTGAGTCCTGAGGAGGAGAGTTCCCATTACATCCCAGTATCTCCCAGTGAGCCCTGCAGAGCTCTGCTCCCCGCAGCCACTGCAAGCCCCTCGGCAGACGGGTTCGTCTAAGGCAGCGGTTCTCAACCTGTGGGTCGCGACCCCTTTGGGGGGTGGAACGACCCTTTCACAGGAGTCACCTAAGACCATTGGAAAACACGGAACGTACTTATGCGGACCATCACACATGTGTAGAGAGCAGCTACCAATAATGTTATGGTTGGGGGTCACCACACCACGAGGAACTGTACTAAAGGGTCGCGGCATTAGGAAGGTTGGGAACCGCTGGACTCTAAGCGGACACGCGTGGGCTGCCACTGCCTCCTTAGACACGCTCAGCCGTGTGGGAGTCCCAGCAGAGGCAGCAGCTTCGCGGGAAACCAAAGGCCCTGCACGTGCTTAACCTCAGTGCCGACACCATGCTCTGAAACCCCCGGTCTTGCCGTGGAAAAGGCCTATTAACGTGATTCCTGCGTGCGTGCTTTACTTATAATGCTAATAAATTCCTAGGCCCCATACGGTCAGTCCTGACACGGTACCACATTAAAGTAACACAGTCTAGCAACTAGAGGTATTAAAAAGTAGCTCCCACGTTTACTTGGGCCTCCTTAGGAACACTGAACGACAAGTTAGTAACCCTCAGTGACACTCCAGCAGCTTGCTTCCTCTTGCCCTGTTCTCTCATATCCCTCCACTCCCCGGGTTCCTCTGTTATGCAAAGCCCCAGTGTTTCTCTCCGAAACCTGCCTCTCTGTGTTTGACTTTTATTTTTTGGTCGTCTTTTTAAAATTTGTCCCTCTCTCTCAAAATCGAACTCATGTTAGTTGGCCAAAGTGACAGGGAAGCTAGCAGACCAAGACCAGATCCATTTTGTGAGCAGAAGGGGTAGGGGGAAATCACGAACTTCAGTTCCTACGGCACGTTCATCTAACATCTGAGGCGCACCTCTTGTATGACAGGACTGTGGAGGTACTGAGGACATTAATGAATAAGATAATTGTTTCCAAGTCCAGGAAACTCAAGTCCAGTAGAAGGTGCAGGCACGTTGGGCAACCGATTGTAACCAGTGGGGCAGGTATAGGAAAGGAGTTAGATTTTAGGCCAAGGGGGATACCAAGCTTGGGTAGGCTTTCATAGAGTCTTCACGAAGGAGATGACCTTGGCCTGTAGGGATAAGTTGTACTTTTTCAAGTGGGCAGTTTCCTAAGACAGAAACCCAAGGGCTGTCCTGGAGTCCTCGCATTCCTTGACCCTCTACAAACCCTTTTACTTCTTGGGGCCTATTAATTCTATTTCCTTAATGTCTCTTGGATCCACCTCTCCCTGTCCATCTACATTGCTGTTGTTTGTGTTAGCACACCTTTCCCTTTGAAGGTATCCACCTGGCTTCTTATTTACCTTCTTGCCTCTAATCTAGTAGTTTTTGAACCCATCTACTTGTTGCCTGTAGTCTAGATAAATAGTTTAAAAAAAATTTTTTTTTTTTTTTGGTCTCAAGACTCCATGACATGCTCAGAATTACTGAGGACCCCAAAAAGCTTTTGCTTATGTAGCTGATAGAAATATTTACAAAATTAGAAATTAACACTGAGAAATTTAAAAATTAAACGTTTAAAGATTAAAAATTATATGTTAATATAACATTTTTAGAAAAATATATTTTACAAAGCAAAATAAAACTTAGAAGGGTATCATTTTTTTGCTAGTCTCTGTCATGTTTGGTTTCACAGAAGACAGAAGGATTCACATTTATGTCTACATTCAGTCTTTTGTGATACCCCATGTCATGTAGCCTCTGTAAGCCTCCACCACATGAGAGGGGACCCCCCAAAACTGGAATTATCTGCTAGAGGGTGGGCCTCTTGTAGTACAGGCATTCTCCACTAGGTGAGTGTTCTGGGAATCCATTTGCATCAGTGTACCAGCTGGCATTGTCGTGAGAGGCGGCATGCAACTTCAGTGAATTTTTTTTGTAGCCTCTTAATGTGTTTGACCAGTTCATGATGGATGATTTACACAAACAATGTGTGGCATGACAACGCATCTGCCCATACCGCGCTGAGTGTTCAGCTGTTTCTGACCAACACCCGCGCTCCACCCTCCCTATTCCCCTGATCTTGTCCCAGCGACTTTTTTTTTGTTTCTCCAATGAAAAATATCCTCAAAGGGAAATGTTTTGTTGATGTGGAAGAAGGAAACAAAAAATGGCAGAAGCACGAAAAGACATAAAAATAGACAAGTTAAAAAATACTGAGCAGTGGAAAAAGTGTCTCGATAGGTGTATTGTATCAGATGGAGAGTACTTTGAAGGTGACTGAAGTTTAAATATGTAAGAATAAATACACAATTTTTTATAAATAAATTCCAGGTCTCTTTGGGTCCCCCCCACCCCCCAACACTCATAAAAGAATAAGAGTGAACAGTATTATTAGGAAAACATTTTTGACCTTGCAAAACTTCTCCAGTGGTCTTGGGGATGCCAGGGCTTCTTGGGTTACACTTTGAGGATTGCTGGGATAGCTCTTTCTAAAGCACAAGTCGGATTATGTTTTCCCTCTATTTAAGATCTTTCAGAAGCTCTCCTTTTGCCTACAGAATAAAGTTAATGAAGGAGTGGAAAGACACTAACATGACTCTTAGATTTCAGGCTTAGGTAATTGGATACATAAAATACAGAATAAGAAGGGAGAAACATATTTTTCACAGTGATAAAGCTGGTGAATTCAGTTTTTTTTTTTGGTCATGACTTTTGAGGTGAGTACCAGTTAACTATTGTGCATAACAAACCAGTCAAAAAATGTAGTGTCTTAAAACAACATTTGTTATACATCAAGGATGTGATCTATAAAAGGAAGAATCGATAAGCTGGAGTTCATTAAAATGAAAACCTTCTGCTCTGTGGAAGACAGTAACAAGAGAATTAGAAGACAAGCCACACCGGGAGAAAAATATCTGATAAAGGACTGCGATGCCAAATATACTAAGTACTCTTAAAGCTCAAACAATAAGAAAACAAACAACCCATTAAAAAAAAATGGGCCAAAGGCCTGAGCAGATACTTCCCCAAAGATGATTTACAGGTGGCAAGTAAGCATATGAAAAGATGCCTCACATCACATGTCATCAGGGAAATGCAAATTAAAACCACATTGAGATACCACTACACGACTGTTAGAATGGACAAAATCTGGAACACTGACATTACCAAATGCTGGAGAGGATGCAGAGCAACAGGGACTCTAATTTATTGCCGGAGGGAACTGCAGCCACTTTGGAAGGCAGTTTGGCAGTTTCTTACGAAACTAAACACACTCTTACCATTTGGTCCAGCAGTCATGCTCCCTGGTATTTACTCAAAGGTACTGAAAACTTATGTCCACACCAAAGCCTGCACGAGGATGTTTATAGTAGCTTCGTTCGTAATTGCCAAAACTTGGAAGCAATCAAGGTGTTCTCCAATAGGTAATGAATGAATAAACGGTGTACAGTCCAGACAACGGAGTATTACTCAGTGCTAAAGAGAAATGAGCTATCAAGCCATGAAAAGACGTGAAGAAACCTTAAATGCATAAGTAAATCTCAGTGAAAGAAGCCAATCTGAAAAGGCGACAGACTGTATGATTGCAACTATACGACATGCTGGAAAAGATGATACTCGGGAGACAGTGCAGAGGTCGGCTGCCGCCGGGGTGTGTGCGGGGGGTGACTAAGCACAGCGCAGAGGCATTTAGGGCCTGGAGAACACTCCGTGGGATACTGTACTGGCAGACACGCGTTGGTCCAAACCCAGAGAAGGTACAATGCCAAGCCCGACCTCTAAGGTAAACTGTGGACTTGGCGTGATTATGACGTGTCAGTTTAGGCTCATCCTTGGGGGGACAAATGTGCCACTCTGGTGAGTGAGGTTGTAATGGGGGAGGCCGTGCGTGTGTGTGGGCTGTAGGTCTAACGGGCATCTCTGCACCTTCCGCTCCATTTTCCTGTAAATCGACAACCACTCAACAAATAGGAAGGAAGGAAGGAAGAAGGAAAGAAGTCTTTAGAAAACCCCTAACTTTTTTTATTATTTCTCACAAGACTACAGGTTGACTAGACCCAGCTGGGCTGATTTTGGTGCGCTTCCTCATGTTTCTGCAGGCAGGTGGAACATTGGCTGGGGGGGGCCTACCTCGTGTGCCGTCTCGTGGGTTACTCACCGTGTTTTAGAGTTCCAGTCAGTGTGCTTTGGAGTGTTTTACTTTGCACTGTTTTCTTAGTGGTTGCTCTAGTTAGTACGTGACTGCCGCAGACTACTAGCAGCACTGTGTTACCACCCCAAGTGAAGTACTGAAACTTCATTTCCATTTAGGTCTGTTCACCTTCCCCACGTTTAATACACGATGGTATTAAATCTTCTCTTTGTGTTGACCACCAAATCAGATGGTGTGGAGGTATTTTTCTTTAACCGTCAAGTATGATTTAAGAAATTCATGAAGAGAAAGACAGTCTATTTTATTCATCTTTTTTTATCCATTCTGATTTTCTTTCTTTTCTGAAGTGCCAAGTCTCCTTCTGTTATCGTATCCTACCCGTCTGGAGAGATCTTTAAGCTATTCTTTAAGGGTAGGTCTGCGAGTAACAGATTCTCTTAGTTTTCTTTCTCCTGTGAATGTCTTTATTTACTCTTCATGTCTGAAGGGTAGTGCCCCAGATATAGAATGGTCTGTCAACAGTTCTTTTATTTCAGCACTTGAGAATATTGGGCTGCTTCCTTAAGACTTTCATGGTGTCCGATGAGAAACCTGCTGTCATTAGAATTGGCACCCCTTCTAGGCATGTGATCATGTGTTGTTTCTCTCTGGTTGCTCAAGCTTTTTTATTTTGGTCAGGAGACATCACATCTGGGTCACTCTGTGCCACCAGGTGCAGGGCCAGAAGATACCTTCAGTCTCTTGTTGCTGTGTGGAGGACTGGGAGAGCCAGCGCTTGGGTTGTCTTCTGTCGCTGGGTAGAGGGCTGGAGAGTATCCTATTTGCATTTGATTTTCCTCCGCTGTGTTCTCACATGTCCTGTATAGGTATTTATAACATCAAGTATTTGTCATTGACTTTTTTTCAGCAGAGACTACGTCCCCGATTTTCAACACAATATCTAATATGTAGGCACTCAATAACTGTTTGAGAGACCGTGTATGACAATGGAACTCTGACCTGGAGGCCCAGGTGCCAAACCATACCCCTGCAGCAACAGGTGACTGTCAACTTCCCTCTTTTTGTCTCTGCTTCCCAAACAGGAAGAATCACAACCAAATACGCTCCCCGCACCAGTCACATCCCTTGTTCTGTTTCCAGGTAGCTCACCTCCTGCTTTCCTGCGCCAACCATCTATCTCCAGCTAAAGCTTGCCTGAAGCCTTTCCTTTTTATTTTTACTATGAAGCAACCTTGTTCAACCCACAGCCCGCGGGCCTCATGTGGCCCAGGAGGGTTTTGAATGTGGCCCAACACAAATTAGTGAACGTTATTAAAACATTACTAAAATTGTGCATAGACCTTTTTTCGTTAGTGTGAGTGTATTTTATGTGTGGCCCAAGACAAATTCTTCTTCCAGTGTGGCCCAGGGAGGCCACAAGGTTGGACTCTCCTGCTATAGAGCTTTCTCACTCCGCTGCCTGCCCTGCAGTCTTTGCCAAACAGAAGAGGTGATGACTGACTCCCTTGATATAGCAAACCCTGAATAAATAGCCTCTGTTTGTTCTCATTTGGGTGATCTTCATTTATTTCCACGCCAGGAGATGAAATGGTCCATGGGAGGCGGAGCAAGGGTAGATATGGCTGAACAAACACCATCCTGAACAACCAGGCAGTCTAGACACCTTGGGAAGCTGCTTAATCTCAGTTGCTTTATATACAAGGGCTGTCCGGAAAAAATCTAGCCATAAATGCATCTGTATTTCATATTACACGGCTGGATACTTTCCTGACAGCCTTTGTATTTTAGTAGAGTTGGTGGTGAGGAGATCAAGTGCATAAATCTTAACTCAGTTGTCATGGTTCCAAATCATTTTTATAGTTGAATAAATCATTAAAAGCATTGTTTTTATTAACTTGATATCCAATGTTTCATCCCCTGGGATCTATGCCTTTTGGTTTGGCATTAAGCTCTGTGTATTTGTCAGTTAATATGTCTCTTAGACTTTTTCTTTCTTCTCTGTCACATTGCCACTACCCTTGTCCACGTTTTCATGATTCATAAGCAGCAATCATCTGTGACCCCTTCGAGCCCCTTTTCACGCTAGATCATCATGCACGCTAAACTTATGCTAATCTTCCCCAGCTTCCATCCTGTTCGTCACTTCCAGAGCTTACGCTGTTTGTAAACCTGAATTGGCATTTGTGTCCTCCGTCACTCGGCTCCCCTAAGCAACCTAGCAGCCTGTGTACTGCTCTCCTACGTTTTCTGGGTTCCTAGCCACACCATGTTGATCCTGCCTTGTGCCTTTGGTTATTCTGATCTAGAGTGTCTTCTTTTCTCCTTCCCAAGTTTGTTCTTGCTTAGCCCAGCCTCTGACTCTCACTTTGTCCCTCAGTGGTCTAACTCCTTGTATTAGATCCTTCTATTGTGAACTTGCTTATACTGTGAACTCTGTTGCACTGTGAGGTTTCAGGTTAGAGTTGGCCGGAGCTGCAGGAGATTTGGAAGTAGCAGCCATTTTACTTGGGGATGTCATTGATTAGATACCAAGATGCCAGCAGGTGCTTCATGTTTTCCCACTCCACGTGCATCTCTCCTTTCCAACTCCCTGCCTGACTCACCACCAGCAGCCCCAGGCCCACCACCAGGTGATTTTCTGTAAGCTCCTAGAAGCAGTAGCCCCGAAGAATCAACAGTCTTCATGCAGCAGCCCCTCGACGGTACTGCCAGCAACTGGACATGCCGAGCTTCCTGGGATTGGGGAGCACAGTGTGGCAATCCTTTCTCATGCACCCGCTAGTGTCCAATACCTGGTCACATACTCTCTGATCGTTTTCCTCCTCGTCGTCACTGAATTGTTATCACTTTGGGGGCCAAAAGTATGACTTTATATCATCAAACATGTTCCCTTACTTTACATTCATCACACACACACACACACACACACACACACACACACACACACGGTTCTGGATTTTGATCTTTTAAGGGAAGCTATTACTATTACTATTTTTAATTCTAAACACCCTTCACTTTCATGCACTCCACTAAGTGCAGTTGAGTGCCAGGACTATGCCGTAGATTTAGAAAAGTCTTAGGAACTCGAAAGCCAAGAACTTGACTCTGTTTTCTTTCTGTATCTGCTTTAGCTGAAGGGAAGTTCATATAGAAAGCTATTTCTGCTGCCTCAGTGTTGAAGGTAGAATGCTGGGGAACTGGTTGTGGGATGATGGAAACCTTGGTTTAACATCTCCCAATGTTATCTTGACGTATAGGAATAAAATTCAAGGCTTCTCATGGAATGAATGGATTGTATGTCCTTTCAGTAATGCTGTTTTTTGGCAACTAGGCTTTTGATGAAAATTGGTCAGTATCCAAAATGAGGCTGCGTTTTTTGGCAAGGAACCTAAGTTGATGTGTGCTGCGTCCTTGATTAAGAGCAGATCTATATCCTTAGAAATTTACTGGGGTGGGGGGTGGTGGTGGGGGAAACGCAGAACATTGGCTTGAAATTCTGTTGCAAAGATGAGAAAATGTAACCAGCTTTCTTGCCTGAATAGATTACCTTCACAATCTTTGTCTTCCAGCAAAACGAACAAACAAATCTTTTTTAAAAATAAAGTTTTTAAGAAAAAGGCACATCCTTCTTTTCCACCTTTCAGCATCGTTTTCTTTCTTTGGAGAAGGAAGGACTGCTTTCTCTCGGGAAGGAAGGTAGCTGTTCTGACCTCTGACCCGGGCTTTCCACCTCCCCGTGCCTCAGACTCTTGAAACCACTTTTAATTGAAACGGGGAGCGGCCTTTGGTCTGTCTGGGAAGCGTGGCGTCCCGCGCGCCGCCAACACGCAGCCAGGCACCCTCGGAGCCCGCAGAGCAGGGCTTTGGGGGCCCCGGAGAACGAAAGAAAACGTTAGCGTCCAGCACCGGTGTCCGCGGAACCGCTTTCTAAGCAAAATCTTGGTTCTTGTTCTATTTCTCTTTGCAAGGACGGCCTGTCAAACAATAGTGGTGACGGTGCCCAACACCGAGTGTGTAATTAATGTCATTGAATTATGCACTTAATGATGGTTAAACTGGCAAATTTTAGGTTATACATATTTTACCAGCAACATTTTCCCGAGAAATACAAGAGAGGACCCGTCTCCTCATGTTAAGAGTCCTGGATGAGCTTAAAAAGCTCAATGCTTTGGTGATTTAGATGATGATAGAAGCAAGACTCTACTGACAAGAAGAGAAATGCGAATGACGTCCCGGAAAAGGAACTCATTTTACTGTTTCATGAGCAAAAGCGGATTTTCCTGTTACTAACTTGGGGGGAAAGGCTGAATTTCTCTTGCTTCGTTTCCGTCTCCAAGGCTCCGACGTGCATCGATGTCGTGGGAGTCACTCACGTCTTCACTCATGCCTCTTTCTGAGCAGGTGCTGTCTCCGAGAATATGGGAAGTTATTTTACTTTAGGAAAGGCTGTAACAATTTGCAAAATAAGTTACCTACACAAAATCGTGACGTGAACAAATATGACGTCAGCAGTACATGGGTGTTCGTGGTTTTGAATATGCTGCACCTGAGATTTCCAAAGGAAAGAATAACTCCTCCCCTTCCTCCTGCTTCTCTTTTTAATATGAAGCTTTTGAGATGTATTCAAAGTATTTGATTCCTTCCATTTCTGTTTTTATTAAGTAGCTTTTTTTTTCATAACCTGGAGACAAGCTACCTTTACTTAACACCACTGAGGTATTTTATTTTATTTTATTTTATTTTTTATTGTCGGACTTATGGGGGTGACATTGGTTAGCAAGAATTACATAGGTTCCAGGTGTACAATCACTTAGGTATTTTATAATGAGGGAAAATCACACATATGGCCTAGATAGAACTTTAGGATATATTACCATATTATTTCTGCAGATTTAAACTTTAACTCAAAGTAATGTCTCAGGCTTCATGACTGTTGGATGTGAAATACTTAATTTTTATGTGATGAAAAGTCAGTTGTCATTTTGGTTATCTAGCCATCTTCCCACTGGTGCACCCTTTTAAAAGGAGTCCTATCGTGGTCTTTAGAAGTTGGAATAATCCTACTTGTATTTTTAGTTGGATTTAAATGTGAAGGTTTGAGACCAGTGGACTATATCAGATAAAAACGGTGGAAAGGTGGACAATTCTCAGTACATATAATGATGAAATTACCTGCAGATATAAATGAGAATGGGGTGTTCAAACTATTTGCATTCATATAATTCAGATATTAGGATCATCACTGTTTTTCTCCATGAATAAATAACAGATTTTATTATTGTTTCTTTTACCCAAATTATCCAGGCTATTTTTAATCTTCCACTTCAAACTTTCAGGGTAGATATGGTCATACAGGAGGTACACATACACACTGCCAACGGAATATTCAGGCTTTATTCTTTTGCCAAGATGTGATTTGTAACAAACCTGCTGATATGATTTTTATATTCTCTGCAGAAATCACTCTGTGGTAAACCAGGTTTTTTGGCCACAGCAGTATCCCCTGCTAAGAGCTAAATAAGCCATAGTATTGAGAAGCCAGGCTGGAATTTCGCTGTTTAATTGTTTTCATGTGTTTGCATTTCAATAGCTATGAACCCTAACTAGTCAACTGCACAGAGGACAGAGTTGGAATCCAGGCCCTGTTCTAGAGCTAAAGCTGAAATGCTCCCTCAGTAGCCTGACTTAGCAGTCTGAAACTACATGCTACTGCTTTTGCAGAAAAGTAATTTTAAGATAAGACCCACCCTCTAAGCTCAGTTATGCATCTACTTCCTCCTCGTTTCTCTTGACACTTCCTAGAATCCTGTAGTACTCCAAATAAAGAAAAGTACACCTTTGCTACCAAAAAAATAGCTTCCAGGCCACTCATGCATCATGCAATGTATATTCTTGCATAGATTTCCCCAAATCTGCTTTCTGGGGTAGTTGCGTAACACCATATACTATTTTACAAAGAGCTTCTTCAAGGTGTAATTGATATACAAAGAACTGTAATATTCAGTGTGCACAATTTGATGGGTTTGAACATACCCAAACACCCGTGAAACCACCACTAGAATCAAGGTAAAAAAGGTACACAGAGAAGGAATTTGTTGGAGATCCCAGCATGTGTGAGCTAGTAGGGATTTCAACAGTGGGTTTTTCTGACTCCAAAGTCCATGCTCTTTCCATTTCAAGCTGCCAAGTTATATTTTCACCTGAACTGACAGTGATGGGCTGGCATAAGACTTGCTACAGAAATTAGCTCAGAAGACCTATAGTTATGGAACCTATTTTCTCCATTGAAAATTAAGATATAAAAACACATATGAGGCACAACAACTGGAATTAGAGTCCAGAAAATTCTGAGTATTTTTAATTTCAGAAAGATCACTACTCTGAGACAGAGACGAGATCGTCACATTGTCTGATTACATCTGTTGTTCAGTTGTAAAGGCCAGTGGGGCATCGTGTGGAGAGTAGCAGTGGATTATGAAGGCCTGCATCCTTAAACTCCCACAGAAGCGCCAGTCTCACTTTGTATGATGGGTGGGTCCCTCTTTCTAGGGGATACAATATCATTTTATTAATACCTGCTTAGAACAGGACTGAGTTATGTACATAACTCACTATTAGGTGTTTGCGTGCGTGTGTGTGTGTGTGTGTGTGTGTGTGTGTGGTATTAGACATATTAAACTACTTAATAAATTTTATTTTCATGTATTTGTCTTTCTCTTAATTATGTGCTTACAGCAATACATACTGACATTTGGAGGTGTTGGAATCACTGAAAAGATAATCGTTCTTAAGTTTCCAGCATGTTAAAATACCATGAAAGGGGTTAACATTAAATTGAAAAGTGTTTTGATTCCTTTCTAATTATAAAAATAGTAATTTTCACTAGAAGATTTGGTCTTTATAAAATGTGTAATAAACAATAACAGTGATTTTCAACCTCACCAACCAGATATGACTATTGCTATTATTTGGTGTATTGATAAAGTTATTCAGAAGAAAGCTTTCGATATGTTGCTTCAGGAATGAAGAGTGAGTGAAGAAAGGTTTGGTGTTTTATACCCTTTATTATAAAGAAACTAAGGTGTACAATAGCAACGTATTCTAGCATTTCACAGAAAAAGAAGAACCAAAGAATTATATTTAAAAACACACCTTTAAGAAAAAAGAAACATAGATTCCTTTTAAAATATAGACTGAAAACCTGAATTCATATAGCAATCAGGATTATGAATCCACAATTTTGCATTCATAGTAAAAAAGCACAGAGTTACCTAGTGTTGAGTGACATTCCTTTTGTCCAGTCACACCTGGGATTCTGTTGTGATGGCTGATGGTTTGTTTTACTTCTTGTCTAAAAATAGCTAGAGAGAGAAACCATATGGAACGAAGTCTAAAAGTATTATTATGTAGCAGATTGTATTTTTGAAAAATGGTTACAAAGTAACTCCTCTGCCACACACACTTTTAGAACCTTGCCACTCACCCATCAGGGGATGGAGTCCAATTCTCTCCCTTGCCTTGAATTTGAGTGGGATCGTAAATTGCTCCACAAACTGAATGCAGTTGAGGTCACTTTGCGTGACTTATACTAGCTAGGAGGCGGCCAGAAGCTTCCGTGAGGTTCTCTCAGGGTGATTGCGCTGGAGGAAGTCAGAACATGGAAGCTGACCAGCTCCCCGGGATACTGCTGTGCTGTGAGGAAGCCCGAATCAGCCCACCTGGAGAAACCCTGAGTCTACGCGGGGAGAGGGCTGTGTCGGCGTCCCAGCGCCCCGCCCCATTGCTCCAGTCCAGCTACTGTGCGACTTCGCGCCAGAAGCATAAGCTGGGCCCCTTCTGAATTCCCCACCTGCAGCAATCAAGACCGACCATGAAACGATCGTCGTTGTGTTAAACAGCTACATAGTGGGTGGTTGGTTGTGTAGCACCGGGCAACAGCTGCAGCAGAATTTGATGCAGAAATGGATTGCCGACATGAAACACGTGACGTGGCACTGGGTGTTGGACGGGGCGCTGGGCAGCATCCTTTAGGAAGAGGCTGTCGGTGGGATCCTGACACACCTGGGGAGGGTGTCACTGAAAGCTGGAAGGAACTCGAGCAGAGCGTCCGCGTGTTCGCAGCAAGCCCTGTCTGCGAGGACGTGGAGCGAAGTGAGGAGCACTTCTGGGAAGCTGGAGGAAAGGGGGCCGGGCGTTGAGCAGAACCCCTGCTTGCGTGGCTGTGGAACGTGGCGCGCGTGCTGATGAAGGCGGTGACGCCGTGATGCCGTGGAAGAGGAGCGCGATGAGCTGACGAGTGACTCATTCAGTTTTGAGGGGCAGCCGGGTCAGGTAGCACATTGTTCTTACACTAAAAAGGGCGTTTGGACTTCCATCTAACGGGATAGGTAGGGCTAGAACAGTGTGTGTGAGACCGCGGAGAGTTCTAAGGCGTCGCGTCGTACGTGCGACACGTGAGAGGCCCCAAGCCGGAACCGGGGAAGGATAAAATGTTGTTTCAAGCAGCTCTACGGTGGAGTGACATTTTTATTTTTCAGTTTATTTCTTTTAAGTTTTAAATTTTATTTTTCTGATATTTTTCAGTTTTTAACTTATTGGGGCGACCTTGGCTAGTGAAGTTACGTAGGTTGCAGGTGTGCCGTCCTCATGGTCTGTGCATGGCGTTGCGTGCTCAGCACCCAGCGTGGCGCCCTTCCGTCACCACGGACTCGACTCCCCCTCCCCCGCCCCCCGCCCCTCTGGCAGCCACTCAGCTATTGTCTGTGTCCAAGATATTTTTTCTGTTTTGATTGTTCCTTCATTCTGTTCTTTAGATTCCACATATAAGTGAGATCATATGGTATTTGTCTTTCTCAGCCTGACAGCAATTTTTTTTATAAATTTTAATTTTAAAAATGACTTTACCACCAGGGAGTAGGATAAACATTGTTTAGATATGTAGGTATTAAATAAATGCAACATGTCTTACTTTATTTCAGAAGTAAAACATTAAAACAAAAATAAAAACTTGCCTAAAGATTAAACCATATTTTATTTAAATGTTGAATTATTCATATGTTTCTTTCTTTATTAAGTCATCATTAAAACAGAATGGAAATATTTTTAGACTGGCAAATTTGACTTTCACACTGTGGGTGTTGCAAAACTCTCCTTTTCAGAAAGATGAATGTTCTAGATAGGGGGCCCGTAAAAGATTGTTTTAATTAAGCACTTAATTTTCACCAAGAAGTGAAAGGTTTCGTGTGTCACTAAAGTTTCTCACCCCGTGCACTTTTACAATGACTTGAGAAAACCACACGTAACTTACTTTTATATAAAATTAAAAATAAAAGGTGACTAACACTTGGCCTTTCATCAGCGATAGACACGTACTGATTTAATTATAGCAGTTTGAATCAGCTCCTGCTGATACCCATATGGAGTGTGTAGCTGAACCACTTCTCAGAGCGGCGATACTGTAGGACGTCACTACGTTTCCCATCTTCTGTAGGCTTCCTCTTCACCTCTGATTTCCTCCCCAGGTCTTTCTCCTCTCCCTCCCTCCTCTTCCTTCTCCTTCTCCCTTCTTCTGTGATATTTAAAAGATACCTTTCTTTGTGATAGGTCAAAATACCGTCTCGTCTCTTTGATCCCTTTATCATTTGTATCTATATAACATTTAACCTAGTGGCTTAGCCATATTTAAGAAGAAAACCCTTCATCGTGTTGAAAATGGGTGACCTAGGTAATTCTTCCTGATTTCGGGGAATTCACATTTTATTGTGGGAAAGAGTCACATATGAGATCATCACAGTATTCTCAGATACATATACTCCAAAGTTAAGTTAATAACACGTTTGGGACCACAGAAAAGAGAGTGATTAGTATTTTGGGGGTGAATGGGGTTTAAGCGGTAGTTGCTGGAGTTGGCTTGCACTGATTTGCGGATGATTTTATGGAAGAGGTGTATTTTGAATTTAGCCTTAAATGATAAGTAGAAGAGTTTTTGTCAGGCTGAAAGAGAGAATGGTCTGGGGAAGGAAAGTCCAAGTAATGACAGTCACGGCTACCATTTCCTTGGCGCCGGCCGTGGTCCTGCCACCTAGGCACTGTCATAATTCATCCTCGAACCGGTCCTGTGAGGGCGTGTTACCAACCCCACATTCATTGCCAGTGGATGTGAAACGGTGTCCGCCACTGAGAAGTTTATCACTGCGCTTTCCTTTGTCCTGAACAAATAAATGGATGAGGGGAAGATTTTTTAGGTAGTGGTCGAAGTTTAACGAAACACATTTTCTCTTATCGCCACTTTACCTAGCCTGCTATTTTCTAAACTTACATGTACATTTCCCTGGTTGGAGCAAACTTATTCTCCAGGCAAATGAATGAATACTCCATATAGAATCGTGTGGCCCTGTAAGATATTTTGTAGTTTATTCGGATACCACATTCCAGGATAGCAGTGAGTGATGGAGTTGACACACAAAGTCAATTGAAGTTGTGACCTGCCCAGCGTCTTGGGTAGAGAAAGTTAGTGGCCTGCAACAGAGGGGACGAAGTTAACTGACAGGAACAGACTGGGAAAGACGTTTGCAGCATGTATAACCGCAAGGGGATTCGTATATAGAATAGGGGTGTACGAGTATCAGGAACTCCTGCAGATCAGCGAGGGTAACACTGAAAAACCAATCAAAATGGTCTAAGTGAGTGAGTAAGTTATTCACAGAAGGAAAATCCCGAACGACCAATGAGATGTGAAGAGGTGCAAAACCTTCCAGGAAATCAGAAAAATGCAGTTTCCAGCCTCTTGAAAAAGTATGTCACAATTTTGGTTAAAATAATACTCAGTGTCTCGTATAGTATTATGATTATATAATCATTCTTCATATCTGTGATTGCAGTTTATTTGATTTCTAGTTTTTTAAAAAAAGCTTTTCTGAGGCATAATACACAGTAAGACACACATTTGAAATGGAAAATTTGATAAGCTTTGGCATGTGTTTGTACTCGTGAAACCATCATCTCCAATCTAGATAATGAACATACCCATCCCCCTCAAAGGTTACCTGTGTCCCATTGTAACCTCTCCGTACTGCCCATCATGTGATAGGTGACCGCTGATAGACTTTGTATTAGATTATTAGATTGCATTTTCAAGGATTTATATAGTGGAATCTTTTCACGTGGTATGTTTTGTGTGCACTTGAAAGGAATATGTGTAATGTTATTGGGTGGAGCAGTCTCCCAGAGATCATTGTCTTTTGTTGCCTAATCGCCAGAGTCTTGAAAAGCATTGTTTCATATATGACTTTTTTTGTTTGTTGGCTTCAGGTGGTAGGGTAAGTCCGCTCCTGTTAATTCATCTTGTTGGAAGCCCAAGTCCCCTTATGTAATTTTTCCTTTCCCTTAGACTTTTTCTCTTCCTCCTTTTTGGTTTCCTTCATTTTCTTTGTATCATGTCATAAACTTGGATTTCGTCTTCGGATGTTCAGACACGTCGGGCAAGCTATCAGTTTAATACTTTCCTTAAGGACATCCGTTCGGAAGCTTTCCTTCCTGCTCTTTCAACGCAGACTGGTTGCTTTGTTTCCTATGTGGTCATTATTCTAGGATTTGTTAACTAACACTGTGAATTTACTTTCTTACCCTTCTGTATTTTGTGGACCTTTTGTCTTCCTTTTTCTTGGTTTACTCTCTAGTTTTGGTGGAACACATCTTCCAGTAGCTTTCTGAAAATAGACACACAAGAGAGAAAAGTTCTTGAGAACTCGTGGGACTGAAACTCGTTTTTGTTCTGCGCTTCAACTTGATTTTAAATTAAGGCGATTACAGAATTTTAGGTTGGAAATGAATTTCCCTCAGAATTTTAAGGTATTGTGCCATTTTCTCCAGAGTCCAGTATTGCTAGTGAGAAGTCTGACAACATTCTAAATCCCACGCTTTTGTCTGCAACCTGTTTTCTCTTTGGAGGCTTTTAGGATCTTCTCTTAAACTTCAGTGTCCTAACCATTTTCACAGATCCCCATTACTTAGCAGTTCGTCAATCTAGAAATTTATACTTAATTTCTGCAGTCATCATTTTAAAATTTCAGGAGACTTTTATTCTTTCAATGTTTCTTTTTTATTACATTGTTTGTGTTTTATGAATTTAATATCTTCTGTTATGCTTTTGAGGATATTAATTTCAGTGTTTAAAAGTTTTATTGTGTTCTTTGTATTGACTCTATTTTCTCAGACCTTCATTTTTCTTTTCGTTATTGTTGTCACTGTCATCCATATCAAAGATTTTTTTTCAGTTATCTGGTAAGTTTTGCCTTTTCATAGTGAAGAATGAATTGTTAAAGAGTTGACCGAAAGCTCTGTGTGTACCTATAAAGTGTGTTGATTGATGGCTTCTTTGTAGGCTATTTCAGTAACTTAACTACCCACCTAACTACTCACACTTAACTGAATGTATAGATGTTTCTTTATGCATGCCCCGTTTGCCCACTAGGATGCTTTCTCTTCTTGGGTAGAGGTTATAAGGCTCACCGCCAGTATTTCAAGAGTCAAGTCTGGAGGCTGAGGAAGGGCGGGGTTCTGCTGGTGTCTTGCAGAACTTTGGAGACCCTAAAATTTCACTCTCTATAGTATCAGCACCCTCAGCTGTGCGTGATGATTCCTTGTCCAAAGTTGCCAAGGTTCAGCTTAGTCTTTTGCTGGGGTGATAGAGGGCATGTAGAGTTTAAGTGCTGCTCATACGGTCTGAAAAACCAGTCCTTCCATTTTTAGTCTCATCAGGACCCTAGCTTCAGGAGTACCTGGAGCCTTTTCATGGTTCTTCAAGGTTTCATCTTGTTCCTTTGCAGGCAGTTAGTTTTCTTTTGTCTTCTACAGGGTCTGGCAGAAGTAACGCTGAACCCTGTACACGAATGTCTTGTATGAGATGGACAGCAATTTGAACGTTTCCCCTAAAATGTCACCTAAAGTGTGTTTGAGTGTGATATTGTTATGTTACAGAATTACATGGTTATGATTTTGAAATAAAAGTTTTGGTATAGATTACCAGCTCATAAAAAGGGGCATTATTTGTGCTGGACTGTGTACATCAGTTATTATAAATCCCTGTGCTTTCCACCTTCCAAGCATAGTTGACATCTCTCTTTTCTATTTTATTCTTGTCTATTCTTTTTGTTTTGTGGGTTTGTAACTTAAAACAAAATCCTTTCAATGTAATTTTAATGTGTTCTCAGGAGGGAACAGAGATTAATGAATGGTTGGGATATGTTCCCTTTTGTTTAACTTTTTTTTAAGCTGTGAAATTTAACAAATGTTTAGAAAAGTATACAAAGGTATATAGTTCACTGATTTTCACAAACTCACCAGCCAGGTTAAGAAACAGGGCATATTCATTCCAGCAGAATTCTCCATGCTGGAAACACTCATGTATAATGATCAACCCATCACAGGAAGTATAATTTCAGTGCACCCCATATACCCTTAAATGTATTGAATGACCTCCTGAATATGTCACTTGATAAGTAATCAAAATTAACCCTGTTTTCTCTATATCCTCCTGCTGTCTGCTGTATGGAAAAATAGTCCATAGAGTAGATGATATTGAGTATTGAGGTAGGGTAAGATATAACAGATCTTGATGGATAAGGTTTACCTCAGTATAATATTTTGTTAAGAAACATTTGTGTGCAGTTACAAACTGAACTTTATCTAAAAGCCACTTTATCTAATGAAGAAAACTGTTCCTCCCTTGAGTTACTCTTTCTGTAAGACTAATCTAATTATCCAATATGATTTTTTTTTCTGCAATTGTATTTGAACAGGTCCTGGAGAAACATTGAAGTTAGACTGTGACAAAGAGTCAGTATAAAATAAGTTGAAAAGTAATACTACTTGGTAATAGCATTTATTCTGTACTCACTAGAAGACTAACACCCTTTCTGTACAAAGACCATAGTTTTCTGTGAACCAGAAAAACTATAAATTTTACCAGCTGGTTTTTAACTGAAAAGAAATATCAAAAAATTCCTCCGTGGGCTCTATAAATGCTGAGATAGTAGGCTGACACATGAAATATAATAACTGTAATTATTCATGCCTTTCCCTCCTCTCAAACATGTCCTAATGATTTGTTATTCTACTCCATTTATAAATAGCCACGAAGCAGAGTCTCACTGCTGGAGAGGCCTGCTGTTTTTTCTTACATAAAGCATCAAGTGAGTTGAATATTTTGGGGCACATAAATCATTGTTTAGCATTTAAGCAGAGGACACGTCAATGATTTAGCATATGGAGGGTAAATTGGTTATCATGTTTTGTTTATGTTTAGTTTCCTTTTCCCCCTTCAGGAATTAAGTTGAAATTCGTATCTTTTTGGAGTCTTACTCTCTATCTGTGATTTAAAGAAAAAGAAGAAAAATAAGTACACTCAATCTTCCTTTCAAGGAATGTGCAACATTGAGAAGTGTCTGCAATGCCCAAGGCATTCTTCTACTGGAGAAACAAGATGCTGGATGAAGTCTCCAAAGCCATCTAGTTCCAGAACTTGCTTTGTCACATTCAGTCTCCAGCAGTTTTGCGTTGCCCTTCCCTGTTTAAGAGCCTTAGATTAGCTTTTGAAATGGGACAGCCACAGTAGAAAGTCAGGGAAAACAATTTGTATACACATTCCATGGACATTTTTAACCTGGCTAGAGTTTGTTGATGAGATTTCTGGATCCTGATCCCAGCCAGTCTGATTTTCCAGCCGTTTCTTAAATAACACTTTTTGGTTTCTGCTCCGGTAACAGTGTAGTGAAGGGGCCCTTTCACCGGAGCTTCCCGGAGCCTGCAGCTGCAACACCATTTTCCTCTCATTGCTTCCCTGTTCGGTAGTGATTTGTAAGCGTTTCCTCAAAGAAGGAACAGGGATAAATAATTCGGGGGCATGAAGGTTACTGAGAGGTAAGGGCAAGCTGGAGGGCAGAGGACAGGAAGCTGCCCACTGGCCCCTAAGAGAATGGGGCGAGAACTGCAGAACGGGAGGGTGGAGGGCACCTATGAAGAAGCTGTTTCCCCTCTCTGACCTTTCCTCACTGAGCACCTATGTGTGTAGTCACTCATTCCGTGCCTCAGCCAGATGTTTGAGAAGTTCTGCCTGAACAGCTGGAAGCAGCCCCGATAATCCATCAGTATGGCAGGTCGATATTCTTCCGAGGCCTGCTCCGTGGGACTTAGGTTAGCTGCAAGTCCACTGGGTTAATTCACGACGCAAGGAAATGTTCGAAAATGTGGGGCTGAGGGAAGCACACCTGAAATGGGAGTTAGGAGACAAAACTTCTAGTTCCAGTTCTGTCGTTTTTTTTTACCAAAGTGACTTCCTTAATGTCCCTGGACATGAGGTTTTCTGCTTACTCAAGGAGGTTGCGTTAGTGGATCTCTGGGGCCCCATTGGGCTCTCCATCTATTATTCTGAGAGCGCTGAGTCCGAGCAGAAAGCTGGTTTCTGACAAATCTTCGCTGTCTGCTGTTGTCAGGTAACTGCTGCCCACACTCTGGATGACAGTCTTCCTCTTTGGAAGAAATGAATGTTTTTGATGAGGTTGGCAATATTGCTTATTTATGCTTTGCTGAGTGTTGGCACAGCTTCTGCTTTACACAGGGCAGGCTAGTCTCCTCACGTCGCAAAGTCTGGAGATGAAGAGGCCCGGGCTTGGCAACGTGGTACGAGTTACCCGCTAGTCACTGAAACCCTACTTGTTTGAATAGGGCTGAACATTCTCTCGGAGGATTGAACCATTTCCCGACAGAGTTTCAGATTTTGTTTTCTTCTGTTTTCTTTTAATATTTTAGTTATCAATACTACTCATCTTCTGACAAATAGATTCATAAGAAAAATCTTTTATTTTCAGGAATAACAGCTCAAACTCAATCTGCCCTAAATAAACTGGTCTTTCACTCAAAATGTCCTTCATCTTCTGTGTTTTCCTAACAATTTGAGATGGATACCTTTGTAATCACCTCTCCACGTATTAATCAATGGCCAGTTTTACTTGGTTCTACCTGTGAAGTGTCATTAGAAGAACCTTATACTACCTCTGATTCATTTCTTCTGGCTTATATCACTGCAATAATCTTCTCTCTTCAATCTTTATCTACACCAATTCGTCTTTTACTGTCACTAGGATGATATTTCTAATGTACTAGTCTGATCATCTTCTTCTGTTGCTTATAAAACATGAATGACTTGGCATTATTTAAAGAATGAAATCCAAACTTTCTAGTAGGACTTTAAATTTTTTCTTGTTTGGACATGCCTAATGGTCATACACTTATGTGATTTCCTACGTTTGCTAATGCCATTCCTGTGGGCTTAAGGGTCATCTCCCCTTCCACACCTCTGTCTGGCAGAGTCCTACTCATCATTCAAGGTCAAGCCCCAAAGTATCCTCCATCATAAATCATTACATGTGCATTTCACACTGAAATAAAGCTCTTGTAGCAGATCTCACAGTTTTAATATTACGCTACTTTGTATTATCTTCATTCCTATTTTTCCTTCAACATTAAGGAAACTTAATAAGCATCAGGTAGTTGTCAGTCCTTAAAATGAATGAAAAATTTACAAGTATTTGTGTATTTCTGGTGAGAATAGTTGTATCCTCCATCAGATTTTCAAAAGATCCAATTACTCCAAATGGTTGACAAATATAATACTATATTATAAACTCCTGATAGAAAAATGTATATTTTCAATTGAAAATTTAGTATTACCTTTAACATAATCAACAAATAATTTCTCAATAATCAACTGAATAAGAAAATAAATGTGCATTGTATTTAAATACAGTTTCATTGAAGAACGCTCTAAATTTGAATTCAGAATAATGTATTAGTATGTTGTTAAAACAGACCCATGCTTCCAAATAGCCAAGATAAGTACGTTTGATAATAAATAGAGCCTATTTTTATGAGAAAGTTTTTTTTTTATTTTTTTTTATTTTATCCTTTTGATAAGATTCCATGGGATATGAACTGAACTCAGATTGATCAGATGTATTGAGGTAAGATAAGAAATCCTTTCAGGTTTCTTGAATAATTCTTTCTGGCTCCTGAATCAAGAGATAGCTGAGATTAATCTCCAAGTGGGGACCTAGGAGCAGAGGCAGATTTAAATCTGTCTGAATGTCTGCCGTGTGGCTTTGGACTGAAACTCGTCTTGGCCCCTGCCTTCCCCGCGCGCTAACTCCGTCCCATCCTGCTAAATTACACGTACGCACGCTGGTGTCTCTCACAGGCAAACACGTGGGGAGGCACCCTCAGCAGATGGAGAGCGCCCTCATGTCAGCAGCAGCTCCGCCTGTATTTCCCCCAGCCCACTTTACAGGGGAACCAATGGGGAAGCCAGGCGTGCCTGGCAGCCTACCTGTTGGTTGGTCTACTTTTTCTTGTTTTTGAACTTAAGGAATGGGAATTATTTGCATATTTAGGGAGGGTTTGCCAAGGACAGTGGAGAGAGATTACAGACAAAGGAGAACGTGCTGGCAGCCTGAGAGTGGTTTCACTTCCCGTGACTTACAGTCTCTCTAAGTAGAGAGGGCTACCTCTGGTACACAGTGAGCGTGAGTGATTACAGGGACAATAACCTTATTGGAAAATGTTTTTTCTACTTTGTAGAATATTGCTTAATTTGTGACATTTACCTGCATAAGAAATTGAGTTCATCTAAAGGTTTATGGTCTGTTTCAAAATAGGCACATACTACAAATTTGGGATTTGTAGTTGTTCATACTTTTCCATATATATTATCTCATTTAATCTTGATAATAATTCTGGAAAGTATGTGGGAACAACATTATTATTCCCCCTTTTAAAAAGAAAACTGAAGCTCAGCAGAATAAATAACTTAACCAAGAACCAGAACTAAAATTCAAATTCTCTGGTCCTGTGCTATTAGTTATATCCCTCAATAGCAATAAACTATTCCTAACTCAGTTACAGCAATTTGTAACCTGTGGGTAATTTAGGGTGAAGAAAAATTTCATATACAATATAAATGGTACGGGCATTTTACAACGAGAGGCCAGAAATACTTTGTGTTTCCTTTGATAATATGAATACAAATATTACTATACATTTCTCCCATTTAAAAATAAAAATAAATTTGGTATTTTTCCATGTAAGAATATTTAGCTTCTACACTAAATATTCATATACTTTTGAGTGAATCATGGAGACAGTCAGACTTAGTCTATAGGGATATTTGTGTAAAAGTTTTGGAGTATTTTTCTTCATTTTTGAGGTCATTCTAGTGCACCACCAGTGTTTAAAACCAGTGGTGGAAGCTGTCAGAGCAAGATGCCAAAGGCCTAGGCCATGGTAATGGCACAGGAAATGGGGAGGCATTTCCAAGAAATACTTCAAAGGAATGTTGTTGCAGTTGAGTGATAGGATAGAAGGAGAGGAAGAAGTTGGTGTTGACTTAATAGTTTCCAACATGCTGATAGAGGTGGCTGGTTTTGGCAGTGAGCTGGTTGGATGGAATGGATTGGGATGGAAAGGTACTTAGAAGCCTGATTTTGGATATTAGGTGATGGTAGACATATAGTTAACCATAAAAGAATAGACTCTTCCCTGTCTGATTGATGTGTTCTAATCCTTCTTCTGTTAGATCCACAGTAACAGTAAGAAGTTTTTTTTTTTTTTTTCCCAATTACTATTTTGTAGATGTATTCTTGTAAATGTTCACTTAGGTCCACTAAATACTCTGATTTGAGTGTATGAGCAAGTGCTCTCCTATTACCCCTCCCTGGGATGGATTTAAACTACACAGGGCTGAAAGGGTGGAAGTAACCTTGAATGGTTTCTTGCCTAAAAAATATCGCGGGGCACCTGTTCACATTTTCACTCTGAAGAAACTCAGAGTTTCTTGGACCATAATTATATTGGCCTTCATGCATAGATACTATCTTTACCTATACAATGGCCTGTCATCATGGGACGTCTATTACTTTTGTTCTTTTTAGGGGGAACAGGGTTAAATTTGGGTTGGGTAGGGACCCTACGTGTGTGTATTTTGTGGCTGCGGACAAAGCACTGTAAGGCGTTTCTTTCTGTTCCATTTCCAGGGTATTTCTGGGAAATCAGACCATGAAGTTTGCCCCAGGGAATTGTTTCTTTGTGGCCAAGACCAGTGTTTACACATTCTCATTGAGGGAATCTTTAATAAGCTGTTCCATTTGCACACAAATTGCCCAAAGAAGGTATTTTTACCCTCTTTCCTAAAACCTTGGCATTATAAGAATATATTAAAACAGTGGCTCAATTGTGAGAGGTTATCCGGGGCTGAAGTTTTGAGGTTCCTTTTTAAGAATGCTGTACATTTAAGCATCTAAGATGACTTAATTCTATAGATTTCATGTTTTCCCCTTGGAGGGATGATCACTTTTTATCATTGGAGGAAAAACAATTAACAAAATGTTTTAAAAAGTTCCAATGTTTTTTTGAACTTCAAAACAATTTATGAGGAAAATATAAGAAGGTAAGTTAGTTCTATTTTACCAATGAGAAAGCCATGGCCTTGACCTGGACAGATAAAAACACATTCTCAAGGCTTCATAGGAAGTCAGTTGTCCAGCTGAATTAGAACCTCAGAGAACGATCTTTGGTAATTTGTATTGCTTTACACAAGGAATTCTAAAATATTAAATATTGCAGAAGTTTAACATAAGTCTTGAAAAGCTCTAATGATTTGGAATGTCTGGGAAAGATAAGGGAGAAAACATTCAACCCCCAATCCTTTGTGTTTGAATTGGGAATATGACACTACCCACTGAAGAGAGAAACTTGAATGGCATGGTTACAATGACTTTCTTGTTTGCTTCTTTCTTCTTTGCCTCCACTAATCGTTTTACAGTATAGCTGTTTTTCTCACAGTTTTCTTCTTTATGCTATTTTATGGTCCTTTGTAACATTTACTTAACTTAAGATTCTCTAAGTATATAGTTGTATGAGTACTCTCCAGAAAGTATTCAGCCATGTAATATGAAAAATAGAGGCATCTATGGCTGGATTTTTTTCGGGACAGCCCTCGTATACCATAGGATGATAAGGAAGAAGGTAAAGGTGAGATAGATACAACTTTTCACACTGGAGGCTGTAATATGGCAGGAGAGTATACGTAGCATTGGAAGAATGAAGAAGATATTATGATATTAGTCCAACTTTCATCAGTATTCTGTTGGGAAATGGTTTCTTTTCCAAGTCAGCCTTCAACGGGGACATTTGCCCTCTCCCCTGCATTGGTAAGAACTGTGTTGTCCATAAAATCTCCTAATTTTCCTTCTCCTTGAAGTTACTTGAGATTCTGAGTGTCCATGGCTGCTGGGGAGGATGGGTCCTGTTAGGAATAACACACACGGTTACATATATATTTTTATCACAATCAATAATAATTCTACTGGCAACATTTTTCTTATTCCTTTTTGTTTGTTTGTTTTCAAACAAGATTTGCAAGAGTTCAGTGATGCATCAGACTCATTGTCTACAGAATCGTCTCTTCCTTTTCTCTGGCATCTACAGTGAGCATCCACAGTCAGGGGTGTGTGAGCTATATGTGAAGCTTTTTACCAGGGACTTGAGGACTTACCTACGTCCCCACACAACATTTCTGGGTTTCTTGGTAGAAATGAACTTTTCCCAGTATTTGTCTTCTTCCCTGTAGAGTACAATGAAAGATAATAATCTCCGTCTTCCTCCTTGGGTAGCATAATTAGATATCACAGTAGGATATTGGCGAGAAGTGTTCCTAGTAGAATTCTCTCCCTGCACTTCACTGTGAGAAGGGCATGTGCCCCACTGATGATCCAGTGATTTTGATTCATTCTTGGCCATCCTTCCTTTCTGCATTCTTTCCTTCTTGTCTTCTTTCATCAGTTATTATTTGAGCACATACCATAATCTAGGCATCTAAATGTTTAAGCATACAAACCAAAACACATACATTTTATTTGCATTATAAAATAGATAGAGATTAAAAAAATAAAACTAAATAGAAATAGAAATTCTAATAACTTCTTAAATACACAACACACATGAACTCCAAGGTAAGGGAGTCCAAGGAATATTCCTTGGTACCCCACTGAATTCCAAAAAAAAAAGCCTGAGTTTTGTGCATACTGTGACTAATGAAACTATTACCCATGGTAGGACCCCCAACTTACTGATATGATTTCCATCAAGGCTCATGGCAGTTTTATGTATGCGTTTATAAGGGGAGACTGTTAAATGCTACTACTGTTCTATATCTAAGGGGCTGAAATACTTTCAGGAAAGACTATTTAATCTTCTCGTGTTTGAAAAACATAAAATGAGGTGTTGACTGGCAAATGAGAACAAGCCTGTTTAATATTAAGATTATGACGTAAATTGACAAAAGACCAGGCATTCCAAGTTCAAGTTGCTAGGCATACTCTCCGTGCTTCCATCTGAGTATAATGATATATTGTCAGACTTAGCTGAGGTACAAAAGGGGTTTTAGACCATGGAGTCCATCTGCTACCCGTGCAAAGGAAACAATTGAACTAATACTGCCTGCTCTTTTCCTGGTTTCTTGCCATCTTAATTATAGTTCATCTGGATTATGTGTGTACTCACTGCCTTGAGTAGAACATTTTCCAGGACTGTAAGAAAGCAGAGTGAAAGCTCAGGTAATGGAATTGAAGCAGTGTTTGCTTGGGGAAGGGTGTTATCTGACGAGTCGCTTGGGGAAAGGTGTTATCTGATGAGTCGTCCGAGCAATCAAACCAACAGCCTGGGCTACACACAATTCATGTCACCTCAATGCCAACTATTTTCCCCCATAATTCTAAAACTGCATGAGTATTCTCTGTTTTTAATGTTCAAAATCATAGAAATTTAGAGCTAGAAAGTAACTTAGAGCACATTTAGTTGTGTATCACTCATTGAACAAAATATTTTTAGAATTATAGAACATTGGGAATATAAAGAAATCATTACCCCCTACTCTTATCACTTAGACATAACTATTATTTATGCTTTGGTAATTGTCCTTTTTCTCCTTAAAAGTATATTTCTTTAAAAAATGGGAATTCATTGTGTGTGTGTATATATATATATATATATATATATATATATATATTTATAATCTGCTATTTTTACTTAATGTATTTGTGAAAATTTTCCATGTCATTAGATGTTCTTGAAGGTTACAGTGTCAATGATTTGGTTTTAACATAATGGTTTTAATGAATTCCCCACTGTTGGTCATTTAGTTTATTTTCTTTATTGTAAGTGATGCAGAGATTAACATTGTGATTAAAATTTTTTTTTATTTTCTTAGAATAAAGCCCCAGAAGTATATTTCTGAAATTATAGTATAATGGTTAGTGTCATGGACTCTGAACCATTCAATCCGGGTTTGCATCAAGGTTTTGCCAATTACTGGCTGTGTAATCCTAAGCAAGTTTTAGTGACTCAGTTTCCTCATAAAATGAGGTTAATTATAATTCTGCCTCATGTGATTTTTTTGTGAGGGTTTAATGAGCTAATATATGTAAAGCACTTAGAATAGTGTATGGGACAGTGTCAGAGTTAAATGTGGGCCATCCTTCTGGCACTAGGGCAATGTACATTTGGAAACGCATGGTTCTGGAGAGTTATTGCCAATGCAATTGGGAAACTCCTGTTGGTTTGAGAGTTAGTGCCAATTTTTTTCTCCAGAAAGGCTGTAGCATCAGTGCTCCCACTAGAAATGTTTAATGTCCATTTCTTCTGTCCTTGCCAGCACTGCCAACCTTATTTCTTTACAGATGAAGAAAAGTGAGGTGCAACGAGATCAAGTTTCTTGGCACTGGTCTCATTGTCAGGTGTTGACAGATTTGAGACTAGAATGCAAATCTACAGCTCCACAAACTTGTCCTGATCGCAGTTCTAGTTTAAGAATTTTATATTTGCACATTTTAATACATCTTGTTTCATAGGATTGATTAGAAGTAAGCCCTTTTTGCCCTGCAGATGCAATGTAACTGTGGGACCAGTGGACAAAAAAAGAAAAGGTCATTATCCAGTGTGCTATGTAGCTATCAATTGTAATTTTTAATTTCTCCCCTCATAAATATAAATTGGTATTTATAAATACTTATGGGGGGAAATCTCTGAAACTGTGTAAAAGATTCATTTAAACTTTTCTCTGAAACTGAAATATTATAAAAGTGAGTCTCGTCAGTGGTCACTAGAGGGCACTGTGACTCTTCAAGTTTTCAAGTGGTATGTTTGGAAAGGAAATTCTGATCAGAAGGGTCATTTTTGATTTCAGTGAAGATTTGTGCTGACATCCACAAAAGTGTAATCAAATATGAAGAGTTTGGGAGATGCATGTAAACTGATATAACACTGTGTATGAGCTGATCAGGAGGTTTACCCTCTTTTGGTGACCGGAAAAATCTAAGTTTTAGTATCTTTCAAAGTATGAAAATGGTTATGTTTTGATTTACCTTCCTTTCACTTCAAGACAGTGTTCTGGACTTGAGACTTCACATTGTTTTTCCATTCTGGAATATTTCATGTTAGAGTTGTAGCTGTGAGTGTTACTTGAGTCACCACATGACATAAGCTAATATTTATGAAATACACATTTACATTGTAGTGATTTTAAAGTACTGTTAACCATTATATAACAATATATATTTTTTTTTCTAGAAAGTGACCTGGGCCTTTCTTTAGTAGGTGCTTTAGATTTTATTTGAAACAGCTTCAATGACATCCTTAGTTTTATTTCTTTAGCTAGTATGCTGAAGAGAAAGCTCTTCTACCCATGATGGCATTTCCCACCTGACTGTTAGTCTTGGAATCAAGTTTACAGAACTGGTTAGCAACATTGCTTTGCCCTTCAAAATAACCTTCCTGAAGAACTGCATACTGAGTAGTGTAGCAAGCAGCGATTCTGTCAACAGTTTAAAATACGATTTGCATTTACACAACTAAAAACCCAAGAACTTTTGAAATGGCAATTTCTGGTTTTAATTCGATAAGCTTGCAAATGATTTACCAAATCTTCTCTTTTATGTGTTTGTCATCTCATAGTAGGTTGTTTAGGGGAAAAAATCCACAAATCATTACTTTTGAGTGTGTTCTGGCCTCATTAAATGGAGTTGGTTTAAGTGAGGAACGGTCTTGTAAAAGCCTTCAACAAGCAGATGCTGGATTTTTGCCTTTTTCAAAATAACAGAAAAAAAAAAAAGATAATCTATTAAAAATCAGTTGTCCAAACTGACTTTCTAATGTTTTCTAACCAAACTCATCTTCCACAACAGTTCACCTGCCTTCTCCCCTCCACATCTCCCTCACCTTCTCAAATTAGAGTTTGTCTTGGCAGGATTAATTCCTTCCCCCACCCCCTACCCCTTCTCAACCATCAGTCTAATAGGCTGCAGGACTCTTAAATGTCCAACCTGTGTATACAGTATATTTTTTCATTTCTAGAGTGACATTTCCAAAAATAGCCAAATTTTATAATATACCATCTTGCCATACTTCGGGTATATGGTTCATTTCTTTTACAGTAAGGCAGAACATTTTAAATAGTGGTGTCAAGTCTTCTCCCCAGTATCAGTATTAGAGCTTCCTTTATGGAACGTGAGAGCAAAAGCGAGTGTGTTGTGTGTACTGTTTCCTGGTCAAGGGTAGCATTTGAAATTGGCAGTGAAATGAGTGGCAGTTTGCTTTTTAATGGACCCATATGGGGCTCAGTCCTTTAAACACTAGCTCTTTTCCTACTGTGGTACTCTGATCAAATCTGTTCCTGCTCCCTTCCCGCAGCATGGTAATCATAGCTAACATTGTTGAATACCAATACAATACATATGGCATTGTAAGCACTTCGTATACATGACAGGGTGCATCTAGGTCTCATCAAGTCATTCTCTTGGCCTAAGGACGATTGGCAGTCTGCTTTGGGAATTCAACATGCAACAATTTCCAGGAAGCTTATCTGGTGGGCAGTAATCGAGAATTACCTAGCTATCCGTGACTTTAAGAATGACCCTAGGACTCCCTTTGTTATACTTTAAAAATACTTGGGGAAGAGATTATAAAAATAGGAAGTGTGTGAATATCTTGGATATAGTAAATTCTTGTTTTTTCAACCCCCGTGCAATCCTTCCATCATTATGGTTCCTGGGAAGGGGAGCAATGCTGCCTTGGGAAGAGGAACGTGGATATAAGGGAACTAGGTAAGGCAGGGGCTGGGGAAGCCAGTGTTCAGACGTGTGTAAATCCTGTGTTGCAGGATTTACTCTGCGTTGGGAGGCTGTGATAAAAAAGCGGAGGAGTCTTGGGCCTCACTCCCAGGAAACCTGATAGTGGAGGTGGTAAGCAAAAAGCACCTCATCGTTCCTCGAAAAGGAGTGACGTGTGCAGGCCTCTGCTTGGGCACCAGGACAGTGCTGCACAGGCGCCAGGGGTCCCATGCGGCGCCCGCAGAGCTGGAGTGAGCGGGCACGCAACACGCAGGCACGCGACACGGAGGTGGCCTGCGGCGTGGCTGCGTGAGGGGGATCCTGGGAGTGGCACGGTCCGCTCGGGGCCGGTCCTGACTGGATGAAAGACATCCCGAAGCCTCCCATTGCACCTCGGGGACCGGTGGGCCTCTGATGCCCTGTGAACCCAGCACATCCTCGGTGGGTTCCCGAAAATAGACACCTAGGCCTGGAGACATGGGCGAGTCGCCATCTTGAGCAGTGGGCGGGCTGGGTTATCCAGAAGTTTCTGTGCCGCCCTGGAACTGTGTGTCTTACTCGGAGGCAAAGGCGTAACCGTCACGGAAAGGTTTACTTTCTGACTCCACTTGGAGTGGGAACTCGAGCTCCACGTGCTATCGATTACATGGGAAAGAAAGGACTCCTCTTTTCAAGAAATGTGAGTGTAGTGTACATTTTTTCGCTCTTACAGGGCATAATTTATATTAAAAAATATAAACAAGCAGAATGAAAAAGTGAAAAAGAAAAGCTTAATCTAGGACAAACACCCTCTGTATTTGGTAATTTTATTCAAGAAAATACACGTATGTAGTTGTATCACAAAATTGGGGCCATGCTGTACGTACAGTTTCCTGCACCAGTTTTTATACTTCATGCTTTATTTTGAGCGTTTTCCCAATTCTCCAGATATTCAATGGCTGTAACTTGACTGCACTCTTCACCTTCCTCCTCCCTTTTCTCAAATGTTTCTCCTGGCCTCTTTACTGCCCCAACTGTCTCCTTTATACCTCTCCAGGGCTCCTCAGGCTTCCTCTTTCTCAGTCATGCCTGAATTTTGGGAAGCTTTTAAAATAATGCAGCCACCATTAAGTACTCAGAGACTTTATTTCCTTGTACATATTCTGCTGCATTTATGAATCAGTGTCTCATCCATAAATTGAATTGCAATTAGGAAGCAATGGGCAGACTGGCCTGCAATTCCTGACATTGAGAGTATTCTTGAGAATGAATGTGAACAGTCTTACAAGAAAAAGTGTCCAGAACCACAACCAACTGTATTCTTTAATTTTCTAGCCAACTCATAAATATCGTTGATACAAAAGACAGGGAGGGTGGCTTAGTTGGGATGAAAACATCATGAGAGTGGAAAATGCCCACAACTGTAGGAACATGCTCCTCTGAAAACTGCTATTTCCCCACCTACAGACAGAAGGCGGTTCCTTGTACCAGTGAAAAGTTTATTATTACTATATTTTTAGAAAAAATTTAGAAAATTTGGCTTTATTTTTATTTTCTCCCTTTAATGGAAGACTTGCCACTCTCTTTAGCTGTGACGAATATATATCAATCATTCATATTTTCTAATCTTGGAGTGATTTTTACCAAGGTAATTTTATTTTCTACCTTGACCTTACTCTACATGAAGAAATGGGTCTAGAATGAATGAATGCTAGCCTATTCCAGTAGTAATCACAAGAGAGCTCCAGTTATTTTTATTTTATTTATTTTTATTTATTTTAAAACTTAAAGATACCAGGTTTTAGGTTTGTTGATTGTTATGAATAACTAAGGAGTTGATAAGAAGTTTTGAGATTACTTTTTGAAGAAAAGTGTCCACTCCCCGTCACAAACACAGCAGAATCCAAATTTGTTAATTTCCCTAAAATTAAGAGGAAATAATTTTGGATTTGAAGTCAGGAACAATAATTATTGGCTGGGAATATATGAAGATGGAACAATAACTTTAAGATCACTAACTAGAAAGGTTCACTTTAGAAACATTATTTTAAGCTTAGGCATGTTACTATGCCTTTCTTCCTTGGCAAATGTAGAGAGATGCAGTTGTGATTTATGTTCGTTGAAATTAAAATATGTTAGATTATTTTCAGATTGGGCCCTTACATATTACAGATTACATTTTGGAGGTCATCTGTTAGAGCCATAGTACCAGGCTCAGGGGAAGAAAACTTTACAGCAGTTAGGAATTTAGAGACATGGTACCCAGGCTGAGAGCAGTGGGTAAAAAGAATTGGAAAAGAATTAATTCAGTGCAGGCTGAGAAGACTCTTAGGATAAAGAGTCTCTGGCTATGCCAATTTAAGTTTTATATATGAGTGACGAAGCAAACGTATTTTACCTGAATTTAGTACTGAACCTAATTGCTTGAAGAGTAGATATACTGCCACATTGGTCAAACGTTGAATGAAAGTATGCTTGGCGTGGCGGCTCTCCCATACAAAGATAATGACCTTCACTTTACTAGCTGGGTTATGAGAAAAAAATTGGGGGAAAAAAGGGGATCTTCTATAAATAATACTGATTTCAGGATTAAATGGAAAAAATCTGCAATATATTGTAAATATAGAGAACCATATGTAGAAAAAAAATAATTATAATAACATGGGAAGGGGAAGTTAAGGTTAAAAGGAGGAGTAAAGTTAATAGTAAATTTCACCCTGAGGCCAACACACTCCCTTTTCTTGTATGTTATTGGATTTCTGTACATGCATTTTGAGAATGTTGTTTGGATCTGGGTTACCCAACCCCTGTTCTTTGCTCCAGAAGAACATTGTGTCGCATCTTTGGAGATTTCCTGTCAGCTCCTCAGTAAAAACAATTGTTCTTAAAAACACTGCTGCCTGGAGCCAGGCTTCAGCTACTGCAATTTTTCCATATTAACCTTGCTGATAGGCAGAGCTTACATTAAAGATAGGTTTGATGCAAATTGTGATGCACAGGAAATAATAATGAGGTTTATCCAATCTTGTGTAAGTTTTGTCTGAGGAAAAATGATGCACATTTTTATTTAATTATTTTTTTCGGCTCACACTCTCTCATTTTATGGAGGACATTTACCCTATTAGGAGACTGAAAGTCTGTTTGACAGACCAAGGGATACAGCATTTTTCTCTTTATTATTTATATTGTTGAGACTGAGAAAAAATTGAGTGAAAGGAATCATACGTAGGATATAGCATTTGAAAAGCATATGGCTTTTAGGGATTAATACATTAGCCATGCAAATTGAAAATATCCTGAAGCCCTTGAAACTTCTCTTTTGTAATCAGCATTTGCATTAGCCAATCTCCGTTCTAAACCATTTTTATTCATAAAACTTTTTGTTTTCCCAGCATCCAACAATATACATTTAATATTAATTTATTTCAGTTACAGTTGACATTTAGTATTACTTTATATTAGTTTCAGGTGTAGAGCATAGTGGTTAGGCATTTATATAATTTATGCAGTACTCGCTACACTTTTGAGTAACTTTTTTCTCCATCCAACAAACAATTCTCCGATTCTCTGATACCCACTGGGTGTCCCATAATTCAATTAAATTCTGACACCAAGTACCCAGATTTAGTATTGACCCCATAGGTTAAAGGGCTCAGTTCTATAAGATTGCCCCCACTACAGATGCCAGTTGCAAGTCCCAAGTTGCCACCTATGCTTTTGACAAGCCATCTATATATTTGTCCTCCTCAGGTTAGATAATTTGCTAGAGTGGCTCATAGAGCTCAGGAAACACTTTATTTACTTTTACTGTTTTATTGTGCAGGATACAGTTCAGGAATAGCCAAATGAAAGAACTGCACAGGGCAAGATATGGTTGAGGGGCATGAAGAGCTTTCATGACCTTTTGGGCATGTCACCCTTCTAGCACTTTGATGTACTCACCAACCCAGAAGCTCTCTGAACCCATCATTAGGAGTTTTTATGGAGGTTTCATTGATTGATTAAACCATTGTCAGTGGTCAATGATTAACTCAATCTCCAGTGCCTCTTCTTTCCCCAGAAGTCAAGGGTGGGGGCTAAAAATTCCAACCCTCTAATCATGACTTGGTCCTTCTGGTGACCAGCAGCCATTCTGAAATTATCTAGAGGCCCACTAAGATTGGCCTCATCAGAACACAGGATGCTCCTATTATCCAGGAAATTCCACAGAACATAGGAGCTCTGTGTCAGGACCCAGGATTAAAGACCAGATATTAGAACAAAAGATGCTCCTATCATCCCTACCATTTAGGAAATTACAAAGATTAAAAGTGTTTAAGGAAGTGTATGCAAAGACCAAATATATGTTTTGTTATTTTTTTAAGTCACACTGTGTCTTTCTAATTTTTAATCCTGGAAGAAATACTATCCTTCCTCCTCCTTCACTTATTGTGTCAATTATATTTAACTGAATATCTGACATGTATTCTCTCAGAGCTTTTTCACTAAGAAATATTTTCATGAAAATATTTTATAGGTTATGTTATCTTTTTTCCCTTATAATTTTGGCACATACTGTTATATGAAGGGTATGGTAATGTTCACTAAAGTCTTTTGATTAGAGATAAATAATAAGTTACCAATGAGTTTCCTTTGCTAAACAATAAATAAGGCAAATGGGAAATAATAATCTATGTTCACAGAATGCTTTTTCGACTACTTTGCTGCCTTATCTTAAAAATGTTATTATTTATTGTTCTGCCTTTGCTCCTTATCTGTCATACATAGTATAGGCATCATTTGATTGAAGTCAGTCAAACATGGTTTTAAAGAATACCTGTACACGAATGCCTCTCCGATCTCTGTAATCTAGGGCTGCTTTCCCAATTCCTGATACACAGAGGCAGAAATCTTCTAGTTTTCCCATAGACATTCCAAGTATTCATTCATTCATTTATTCAGTGCATTTTTTTGAGGGCCTAGTATGTGCTAGGCACTTAGCATGTCCCAAACTTGACATTTCTATTTTCTTTCCATAGGTAAATACTTATCTCCAGATAACAAACATAGAAACCTGGGGGACTAATTTTTCTCTCATTTCTTTGATGATGATAGTGATGATAAAAATACCTGATCTAACACCATAATTAACTTATTTTATTAATTCATTGAATTCTTACAACAACTCTGTGAGTTAGGAACTATTATGATTTTTTATTTCAAAGTCAAGGAGAAATTTGATTTGAGAATTATGTATATTCAAGGTTACATGGTTAATAGGACAGCCAGGTCTGAACCAAGGTCATGTGTAGTAACCAAGAACAACAACTTTGTTAACATCACTGACATGAATCTCCTTTTTCTCCTTTGTCATTACTCCAAGTATAGTTCAGCCCTTCATCTCTTAGTCTGTACTGCTTTAACTGATTTCTCATATTCTCCATTTCATCTCAATACTTACCAGATAAATCTTTCTAAGGTCGAGCATGTTACTTAATTAAAAAACCCTTCAGTGACTTCTCATTAACTACAGGACATGGTACAGACATGTTAATGTGCCCCTCCGTGAGCTCCATCCAGCCTTTCTCTCATATCATCCATTACCATAATCTTCCTTGTAGTCATATGGGATTATTTGAAGATCCTGTAAAGTATCATGTTATATTGTGCTTTGCTTTTGTTTAGTCTGTTTACTCTGCATGGAATGCTGTTTTCCTCGGCCCACTTGAATCCTTATTTTCCACTTAATTCTTATTTTCCATTTCCTTTAAGAAGCTGTTTCTTGGTTTCTAGATATGTTTGATCCTTTAAATACTTTTATTATTTCAACTATAAAAGTTTATTCACTTAATTGTTTACATGTTGGTCTTCTCTAGATTCTGAACTCAAGGCAGGAAACCATCTTTGCTTGATTGTATCTAGCACAATATATGCATACTGCAAACGATGGCTGAATGACCCCTTATACGAGGGTTGTCCAGAAAAAAATCCAGCCATAAATGCCTCTATTTTCCATATTACATGGCTGGAAACTTTCTGACAACCCTTGTATTTAGCTCAGATAAACTACAGAATTTACAATAGTTTGCTCAGAGCCACAGATTATTTTTTAACTATGGATTACTTTATTTTTTATAATTGCAAGAATGAGGATACCTAGGAAGTTTCATGACTGGCCTACAGTTAGTCTTGGTTGACTAGGTAATGCTATTTGAGTAGCTAATTGCCGCCCCCCCCAACTTTTTTCCAATAAATTAAAGCTTTATTTTTATACTTGGTTGTCAGTTATCTCTGACCTGACCCCCCCCCCCTTTTTTTTTAACCTCTGCTTGCACATATTATTTAATTCATGATTTCCTAATAGGAATGCTTCCCCCTACTGTGTTTTTTCTTTTTATTGTTCAAATGTGTGGATGGAAATAGCAGGATTCTGTCACATTGTGGGTCTTAAAAATGCAAAAATGTCTAATTATTTTGTTTTAGGAGCAACCTAACAGTTACAAACTGCTGAAAAAAACCAAAGCAAAACAAAACAAAACAAAAAAACCAAAGCAAAAAAGACAGTTTGATTAGTTTTGGTATGTCTCTGACAGTCCATCTATTCTAATGACAGTTATTTAAGAAACTAATATCTACTCGATACTATTTTAGGAATGTGCATTCATTATACATTAATAGGTATTTAATAATATAAAGGCACTCCTTTCTGCATTGCAGTAGAGAAATTTCAAACATGGAGAAATTTCAAAAATTTTAAACATGGATACTAGTTCTTCTCTGTTGTATGAATGGAATACTACTTTCCTGTAAGATATGCCTTTGCACAGCTTATAAACTGTATGTATTAAGATCCCTCCATTTTTGGTAAACATTTAAATATATATTCGCATAGGAAAAAATCAATGAAATGCTTATATGATTCATTATTGGAGGTAGTGTTTCAGGAGACTTTATTTTCTATATGTTCTCCTATATGTTAAATATAGTATATATTTTTTGTGATATTAACAATAAATGGAAAATAAGATAATACTTAAAAAAGATCCTTTAATACATGTATATATTAAAGCAGGACTCAGCATTACAAGGCTTCCCCAAAATATAATCAATTCCCCAATTCATTAATGAAAAATAGAAAATTTTCTGAAGATTTCATGGGGAGAGAACAATTTACATTACATACTACATGAAAAACTTAATTAAAAATCCCCTTGTTAATTTTCCCCCCAATTTTTTTTTCTGGGCTTTTCAGCCATTTGCCTTTTTGAGCCCGCTCCTACCTTTTAGGAGTATACTTTCCCCTTGCCATTCGAGGCCCTTGAGCAACTCTCTCGCTCGGGCCAGCTACTGCCTCTTTGGAGGGTACTTTACCCTTTAACAAAATACCTCTTTGTTTCACCTTATTTTCCTTTTAATAAACTGCTTCTTGGTTTCACTTCTAAAAAAATTTTTTTTCCTGGTATAACCTATATCACGTTTCCTCCCTGCCCTCCAGCTTTTCCCCAATAGCTTTCAGCTGTACTGAGTCTTAGCTTCTTTTTCTCCTCAGATTTTTCTCTTAGCTTCCTTCCTTTTTTTTTTTTTTCCCCCTCAAAGGATTGTAATTATTAGCTCTCTTGGATTCTCTGTTTTTTCTTTTTCTAAGCAACCTAGTCAGCTGACAGGAGAATTTCTTTATGACTTTCCTCTGCTTAGAAGTCAGGGGCATTGTGACTAATAAAAATATTTTTTCCTTTTATATACAGTTGGATTAACCAGATATTTTAACTTGAATTTTATATGCCTCTAATTGAAGTGATTCCTTTAAATTTGCTCTGCTAGTGTAGAGCATATAAAAACAATTAGATATACACAATATAGTGACAGTATCTCTCCTAGCTTTCCAATTATGCTTTCTTTTATAGTTCGATATACTCAGAAGATTTGCCAGGTCAAAAAGTAAGATAAGAAACAACTGAGAAAGATGAAACAGGAATGGCTGAATGTTCATAAGTGTTGAAGGTGGATAATGTGTGCATGGCAATTCTTTACACTGGCCTTTTTACTTTGTGTATGTTTGAAATTTTCCATAATGAAAAATAAAAATAAAAATTATTGCCAACACCTGAAGGCTCAGGTGCATTGTTGCAGACCCATTAATTCCATCCACTATCTATCTCACCCTCCTCAGTGCCCCCCTTCTGAATTTTTTTAGTCACAGAACACAGATTTTGTTTGTAGTAGCAATGTGTCACAACTGGTCTAATCCAGTGTTTCTTAATGGAGGCATTTTGGTGTTTGGGACAGTGCAAATCTTTATTGTAAGGAATTGTTGCTCACATTTCAGTGCTTTTGGTGTCTTTGGCCTCTGCACTGGATGCCAATCACATTATTGGCTTACTCCCCATCACTACTCCCCATCAAAATGTCCTCACACATGTTAAAACATTCAGTGAGGGTGGAGGGAAAGAAAACCACTGGTTGAGAACCACTGGTTTAAGCTAATGATGGCATTCCTGCTCCCTACGTCCCACACTCTGCATAGGGGCACTGAGACCTAAAGGAGATCAATTTCAGGGGCTTCATGGGAAGGTTTTTATTTTCTTAATTGAAAGGACAGATGTAGCTGTTAGCACTCCTATCTTTTTTCTTTTTTGACCTGAATGAGGAATTAGACAAGGCTGTGGAAGCCATTCTGCAACAAGCCAACATGCCAGGAGTCGTGGAGTAGGAAGATAGGAGCCTGAATCTTAGAAGATTTGCACCAGAACTGGTCTCTTTGTCTCTTTTTGTTTAATGTGAGAAAAATAAAACTCTTTTTGTTCTATCTATTGCTGATCAGGTTTTCCTTTACTTGCAGCTAAACACACTCCTAAGAACATGAAAGCTGTGGATTCTTGGATCAATGTCAATATGAGGCAAGCATTATTTAAATAGTTTCAGCCAAACTTCTTTTTTCAAGGACCTCTATTATTTTTGGTGAAAATTAACACTCTTCTGTGAAAATGGGAATGCTATTTGGAAATACCTGACAAAGTGACAGCTGAAAATAATATTTTCACATTTTTTTCAGGAAGAGAACCCCAGCTGTCTAAATCTGTTGGGGAAATAGCTATGATAGTCTGACTTTTTTTTTCAGGATCTAGATGTATGTTAAACCTAATTCAAGAGATTTTAAAATAGGTTTTAAGAGGAGAAATTCTTTTACTTTGAATTATAAACTCAGGCTTGGCATTTAATACATTGTGTGTTAGAACAAAATAATCCAGAGCAATTAAAACCCTGGATATAATTCTTGCTTGAGTATGGCATTTGAGGCCCATAGACTCATATTTCTAGCTCACTATGTTTTTGCTTTTTTCAGTCATCTTATTGGACTGCAATGTTCATGTCTGTAGACAGTTCAACACCTCATCCTCTCATTTGGCTCCAGACAGCGTTAGTTTCTTTCCACTTACTCACCGTTTTCCATGGCTACATCCTGGCCTTTGTTATACCCTAACACTTCCTTCTCAGAAATAATGAATTAAAGCACCCTACAGCTTCCTGTCCTCCATCATTACTTTCTGTCCTTGCTTGGGTCCTGTTTCACTAGCTAGTTTGCACTCCGACTCTCTCTCTCTCTCTCTCTCTCTCTCTGCTCCTGTGGACCTCTAGCCCTTGATGCATCTGCATTTTCTGTCTTACCGGTGTCATTTCTATGGTTCATTGCTTCAGGCACTCTTAACGCTGTTCCCTAAGCTTCCTTACATTTTACGTAGCTTGGAAATCTTTTTATGGTTTTTCTTTACTTCTACACAGAAGTTCTTTAAGACTTCTGTTCTCTTTGGACTCCTCATCCACTCCCCTCAACACATAACCACGTATTATACCACAAAGACGACCTACACTGTACCCACATTTAACTCATTTCCTCCTGTTATGATTCAGAAAGTTTTCTATCTTTGGTTTCAGTGTAGTCGCTCTGCTAGAGCTCTGGATTTGATCCCCTCCCATCTTCTCAGGGACTTCTCAGTGACTCGTTCCCATCTTCCTTCTGATGCACTCTACTAGAATTCAAGTAGGGTGTACATGTCTTCTAGTTTTTAAACAAACTGTGCTTAGATCTCTTCTCTCTGTCTGGGTCCTTTTAATCTCTTTCCATTTTTTTGGAGCCAGGTATCTTAAAGGAGTTGATCACGTGTGTTCCCTCCACTCTCACCTCCTGCTCCTTCCTTATCTTCCTGAGACCTGGCACCTGTCCACCACTCCACTCATCTCTTGGCCTGGTTGAAACTACTCTCTCAGAAGTCATCAGTGACTTTGCGAAAGCCAACAGACATGCCTCAGTCTCTGTGTTACTGGACCTGTCTCAGTATCTGACACTTCTCAGTGATCTTGACACACTTGTAACTGTTGTATTTACGTGCTTGTCTGTGTCATGGATTAGACTATGAGCTCTAAGGGGAGTGATTAGGTCAGCAGGCTACTCTAGTGTCTGGCAAACTACCCTGTACTAGGTAAACATTTAACATATGACTGAACGAATAAGTAAAGGAATGGAGTGACTTTTAATCGTGTCAATGTATAGATGAGTGAAAGCTTGGGACCCAAGAAAGTAAGGTGTGGGTTTAAGGACCAAATCGACTGATGTTGCTGTTTACTGGGGAAGGAAATTCAGAAAGGAGAGTCATTTTGGGAATGAGATACCTAAAACATTTATGTGAAAATATCTGATTAGCAGCTGAGCATAAGGACTGGTCTCAGGAGAGGGCAATGAGCTGGAGCTGTTATGAGTCATCAGTGTGTGAGTATGTGCGCACCCAGCTGGAGGCTGTATCGTGAAAGGAGAAGAGAGTGACGAGGCAGATTACTGAGAACAGTGGCATTTTTGAGATTAGGACAACAAGGAGCCCAGAAAGACAAGTGAGGGAAAGCACCCCACCTTGATGTCATAGAAGCAAATGACAGAATGTCAAGGAAGGATGATAAACAGTGTCAGATTAACTTTTTGTCATTCAACCAATTGAGTTCTTACAAAGGATATAGTAGTATCAGATGTTTTCTACTTTTAATCACTACAAGTTTCTTAAATCCAAGCTATTGTCTTATTTGTACTTTTAATCCCAGAATTTAAGTTTCTGACACACAGTAAATTCAGTAAACAGGTGTGAAATGAATGTAATGCACTGCTCTGGTCAAGTAACTCAAAATGTATGGCAGCATGGACATATATAAGAACTTAATCTAAATCATACTTGGATTTCAAAAATATCTGGAAAGTGGAGTAGTGAGATTAGATACTTCTCATTGTACAATTTTAAAATGGGCCAACCCTGTGAAATGTTTTCAATTTTAGTATCCTTGACTTTTCTGTTATTCATCACCCATTCTCTTTGTTTATATTGCAGACATTGCCAATTCTCGCTCTCTTATTCTGAGTAATAAAAAAGAGATCTGATCAAAATAGGTAATTTATCTTAAAGAGTATTAATTTAAAACGTTAAAAATTCTCAGGAGTGCTTTCATCAAAAAATAAAACTTAGGAGAACAGTGCTTACTTATCAGCAGGGTAGACATGGTGGTAGTGGAGATGGTAGGAATTTTGAGGGCGCTGGGGAGGAAGACCCTTTTTTAGGTTCTTAATTATGCAGAGGCGGTGACTACCTTCCATTCTTAACTAAAGCTTGCCCTGAAAGGCATGTGTTTAGAGAATGCTGGTTCTCAAATAAAAATACTTGGTTTGAATCCTTACTTCTCATTTTCTAGTTGGGTGCCTTTGAATATATCCCAACCTTTCTGAACTTTAATTTCCTTATCTGTAAAAAGATCTTAATAAGTTCCCTGTGTACCTGTTGGGTTATCTAGAGGATCAAATGAGATTCCGTATGTGCAGCTAGTTCACACATGAAAGACGGCTGTTACTCTTTGCAGGCACTACGTGGAAATGTCTGATAATTGTTGCATTGTGTTTCAAGTCTTATGTTTCTAGTATCTGGTTTGCTGTTTTAATACTCCAGATCTGATATTATAATGTAGCATAATGTAGTAGCATTAGAAGTAGAAATATTGCAGTGTAACTTTAGAGGTAGAAATACTGCAGACATGCAAATGGTTTAAACTTCCTCCTCACTACAACCCCCGACCTCCGTAGTCTAGGACACAAAACTAATCTTACCAGTTTGTTCTTCCTGGAAATTTCCAAACTCTTCAGATAGTTGATTGGTGTCCATACTTCCCAAACAGCTGCATTTGAACCTGTACGGTTACCTCAAGAGGACTGTCTTGGCTCCAGTCTGTTGGATAATTGCCTATTTGGACAACTTTGCCTTGGATAATTTCCCTTTGTCCAACCATGGGACTCATAAATCCATGCACAGGGGGACAGATTTTAGAAAATGATATTTGGCCTTAGATAGTTGCAGTTTCAAGGTCCTTTCAAAGGGTGGTAATCATAGATTTTTATGGGACAATGTAAGTTTTCAAACTTTGAAGATATATTCTGGGATCCAGAAACTTATGCATCACTATAGAAAATACATTGCTTATACATCAACCTGTTCTAAAATGCGAAGGTCATGAGTAAGAATGTTCCACAGTCCATAAAATACTTCTCCTGGAGTGTAACTTAACCAGGAGGGAATATTATTAAATATGTTGGAGTTCTACTTTGGTATTCAGCTGAGATACATAAAATTAGAGAGAAAAAGACCCATTTCATTCAAAGTATGTTTTCCTTGAAATAGTGAATGTTTAGAAAGCAAATTGCAGAGCAAGATTTGTTATTTTTTTCTATCTCTTCTTATTTCTGATTTTTATTTTAAATGTTTTTTGGGGGGTTTTATTATGGAAATCTGGCTGAATTACCCAAGTGGGTATCTCAATTGTGAAATCTGTAGGGCATACTATGGTTACATTTTCCAGAAAATACTATGTGCTAAATGTGGGTCAGGAGCATTTAGAAAGGACGATACAGCTGTATACTATTCCTAGAAAAAAAGGAACAGTGTCAAGAGTCATCAGAGAGACTTAGAGATGCTTTCTGCAGGATTTCCAGATTTCAACAAAATTGTTTTACCCTGAATAATGGTAGGGTTAGTCTTAGCCAAAATGCAACTGGGCAATCTGTTACTTCCCATATGGAAAGCAACTGTTCAAGTAAATTATATAATTGTACATTACAACTTTGCTTCTGTCATACATTATAAATTCAATTCTATCCCAAACTGAGACCATTGCATGATTGAGCCAAGTTTAGTGTTGCTAACCAGCCTTTTGTGTTGTAGTACATCCAGCAAAAAAGTGAATTCTCTAGTATTTCTTTCTTACTCATTTTCTTGGAAATAGGAATTTTGTTTGGACCTGTTGGTGGACTTCACTTTTATTTGGAAAATCAATCAAGAAGATTTTCTAGAGTAGGCTGTTGTGAAATCAAGAGCCTAATAAGAAAAGGTAATTAATTGTTCATTTGGATTAAATGAGATTCTTATTATTAAAATTCATAGAGAGCCCGTAAAACCTAAAAGTTGTTACATGGACCTTTTTATTTTCTCATAATGGTATTCTGCCACAAGAGAGCTGAGCTCATGGTCTCACTGGGCTGGTGCTTGAGAGGCAGTGCAGAGTGTTCCCTGTTTTGTCATGTTGGCAAAGGAAATTGCACCAGTGCCATGATTGTCAGAATGATGCAGCACCTCTGAGGAAAGGGATTACCGCCTAATTAGAAGTTGGTGTGAGCTATGCCAAATGCGGGGTGGGATTTATTGAATACCCCAACACTACAATGCAAGAGTTCTGTGCATGTTAATTGTGAGAAAACAAAAGTGTTGATAAGAACAAAAATACAAATGGCAAAGTAATAATTATTTTTGGGGCCCTTTCATGATGCAGAGGGAGGAAGTCTAAAAGGAAAAGAAAACTAAAAGTTCATAGAATTTACTGTCAGGGAAATGGAGTTAATTTAAGTGAGACAGGTAGGTAATACCATTCGTGCTTGGTAGTAGTAAACAGACTAGCTGAGATGTGACACTTCCTAGGGTCAGCCTGGCGTTTTACCAGTGATTTGTTTTCTTTCACTGAGCTTGTGAGGATGTGTTATGAATGTACAATTGTATTCACTCCCCCTAAAATTTCAATGTTTAAAACATTGTAGAACCTCTCAGTTTAAATACCTAATAAAATATGGGCCATGGTATTAAAATATACATTTAAACATTTATTATCCACTAAATGAGTGATATCTAAAGTAGGTTAAGTCTTCTTTTTTATATTTATTTTTTCTGAATATACAGTGACCCTTGTTTGGGATTGTCAGATCATCCACCTTGTGGCCGATTCACAAAGTAAGCTCGTTAATGTAGTCCTGCCTACTTTTAAAAGTGATTCATGTAAAAGAAGCAAAAGTTTATAGTTTCTTTTTTTTTTTTTTAAATTCATTTTTATTGTTAGACTTATTGGGGTGACATCTGTTAGCAAGGATTACATAGGTTTCAGGCATACAATTCTACAGGGCCTTGTCAACTTGATGTTTCTTTATTGAACAATGCGTTACTTTTCTGCAAACATCAGCATTGAGCTATGCAAACTGCTTAATGAGTATTTGCAGAACTCTGAAAATTGTTATTTTGTTATTATTAATCAGTAATTATTTTCCTATATTTTGTGTCATTCATATTTAGGATTATAGTCTCAGATCAGAAATTAAAGGGATACAACAGAGGATTAATTTGAAAGCATAAATTGCAGCAATAAATAAGTGTAACTTTATGTATGGCTTAAAAAATTAAGAATAGTAAGTTATGAAATTTTCAAAGAAAAACTAGTATAAAATTTTCAACTAGACAGGATTATACATTTTTATATTTGGTGACACCATTGACAGTAATTCATTGAGATATCATTAAAAATAAACCTCCAGTGAATAATTGGTATATCACTTACCATTTGATAAATAATGATTGTAAGTTGGCAGTTTAATGCATTGCTTTAGTGGACTGATAACATAATACAAAATTGTAGAGAATTATTTGATGAGTTTTAGAATGCAAGGTTGGACAGTTAATTTTGTGAACTCATCCTAGAAAACGTGCTATATAACTCATTGTTGAATATCACTACTGTCACCTTCCAAGTACTCCCCTTGGGACACTATGCACCGATGCCAGCATCTAGTCCATCCTTCAAAGCAATTTTGGGACTCTTTTTCTGGAATGCCCATCAGAGCTGTTGTCCTATGCCCCTTGATGTCCTGAATGTCATCAAAATGTCTTCCTTTCAATATTTCCTTTATCTTCTGATAAAGAAAAAAGTCATTGGGGGCCAGATGAGGTGAGTAGGGAGGGTGTTCCAATACAGTTATTTATTTGTTGGCTAAAGATTCCCTCAGAGAAAGTGCCATGTGAGGTGGTATGTTGTCATGATGCAAGAGCCATGAGTGGTTGGCGAAAAGTTCAGGTTGTTTTTGTTTAACTTTTTCATGCAGCCTTTTCAGCACTTCCTAATAGTAAACTTGTTTGACTGTTTGTCCAGTTGGTACAAATTCATAATGAACAATCCCTCTGATATCAACAAATGTTAGCTACATCATTTTGACTCTTGATTTGGACTGATGGAACTTTTTTGGTCACGGAGAATTGGCTGACTTCCATTGTGCACTTTGACGCTTTGTTTCAGGGTTGTATTGGTACACCCATGTTTCTTTCACCACCAGTGATGATAACACAGCCCAAAACATCATCTTGCCTCTCCAGAAGGTCTTGGCAAACTTCAGCACTCCTTTGCTTTTGTTCATGTGAGCTCTTTTGGGACCATTTTTGCACACACCTTTCTCATGCCAAGGTTTTCAGTCAAGATTTTCCTGTTTCCTCTATTGATGTTTATTTGGTCTGCTATGCATCTCACAGTCAGCCAACAATTTTGAAGCACAACTCCACGAATTTTTGCAGTGTTTTTGTCAGCTCTGCTCATTACTGGCTGCCCTGACCTCTCTTCATCAGCTGTGAGACACAGATACACCAAGGTTATGAAACCTTACCAAGTTGTTTGTACAGTGCTGCCAACACAAATGCATCATGGCAAGTTTGTGAACTTAATTTTCAGACCTTGTATTTGTCCCTCAGGAAGTAGATAAATAAGTGTGCATAACAGTCATTTAAATATACTCAAAGACATTTTGAAATATTTTAATTTGGGAAGCTGGTAGAGCTGTTAAGTGCTAATCAATGTGGAAAACTAGATATATTTTTGAATCTTTCTTACTTATTTCACCCCAAACCAGTATTCTCAATGTGGGCAATATGTCTGTTAGCTAATCTGTATCTTTAGTCTGGACTCGTGGACTTGTTCACTATCTGTTATTTTTTGAACAGTCTCTTCCAAATGCCTGTATGTTAAGATACAAACAAGAAAATACCATATATAATTTGGAAAATCATTGCATTCATTCTCTAATTTTCACAGTTCATAGAAATATATTTCCAGAATGCTTTGAAGAAAGTAGGTAAATGTGAGTTACATGTATTTCTAATGCAAAGTAGTCACGAATAAATAAGTTAGTAAAATCCACTCTTCTTATTAGGAAAACCAAGAAAATTATGCAGAAAGAAAATTTAAGTTTTCTTTTAACCAGTCAATGGAGCAGAAAACATTTTCTTAGGACTTGCTTTTACCTCTCTCAGTGTGACATGGCGGTTTGGTACCTTGTTTGTGTTTGGAAGTGAATGCTTTCTCCTAGTTTATGGTGTGGTGACAGAAGTGTCCAGAAGTTTACCACCAGTGGAAATGGTGCTTGGAGGAGGATAAAGAATTTTTTCTAGTGGATAGCATGTGGTAAAATGACCTCAATCTATTGTGTTGTCTCTAATTGAAGGGATTTTCTTAGTTGTGAAGGAAGATGAAATGAGTAAGCATGAAAAAAAAAGGAGTTTTATTTTGTCATAAATTAAACTTTAGTCGAAAGCATTTCCCTCCTTAAACAGTATAGAGAAGAAATCACATGAGATTAGCACAAAGATAAGACAATTAAGGGTATAAATTAGAATTTTCAGAAGCTCTGACTGATTCCTGAACACAGGATTTATTTTGGAGACCTTTTGGTAACCCAACTATAATGTTTGCTTCCACAGAAGGCTCAGAGAGTTGGGGAAGGAGTCCACATGGTCCTTTTATGTCATAGCCGGCATTAAAACTGATTTCCAACTTGGGGCTCACACGTTTGTTCCAAACCTGAACCTTTTGGCATCAGAGCTCGTGTTCTTATGGCCAATTTGGATTTTTAAGCAAAGAAGCAAATTTAAAAAGTCTCTTGGACAACAAATGACTTTAAGAAATAACATTTTAATGATTTAAATGGAAACAAACCAGAAGAAGCTGGATTAAATTTCTCTTAAAGTATACATGTTTAGCGATTAAGAGGAAAAAGTGACTGAAAAAATGCTGTCTGTTATTTTCCTTCAAAACCCCAAATAGTTGAACAATTGAGTAGCTCAAAAGACTTGAATTAGGATATTTTTGTGGAAAATATTTCTGGCAATGGAAGTACTGCTAATAAAAGAATGAGAGAGAATAAACATTTCTTTAACAACGAATGTTTAATAATGTGCATGGTTTTGTGATAAAATAGTTTATTGACGATTTAGAAGAAGGTTGACCGGATTAAGGAATTTTATGAACAGAGAAAAAAAAATAAGTAAATATTTGGGAAAAATGTTTGTGAATTAAGGTTTTCCTAGATGACACTTATTATTGTGCTTCCCAAAGGTTTTTAAGTGTCTGCATTTTCTTAGCCACCATAGACTTTTGCATATGACTGAGAGAGGGTGAGAAGACCAGTCTTTTTAAAAAATGGAGGCTTGATTTAGATGGTGAACACTTTTATTAAACAAGGACATGTGTGATGGAGCAACGAATCTACAGTAGTAGAAAATTTGTTGGTAGACAGGCAGAAATGTGGTCATTCGGGTTTGAGGATGTTCAGTAAGGAATGTCACTCTTTAATGTTTTGAATGAGCTGAGAAATGAAATAGGGAAGATGGGAGATCCAAATGCCACCTTCATGTTTTTTGAAACTGGGATGTTGGAGATTGTGGTTTAGCTGTAGGAACAATGAGCTTCCTCAAAACAGACTCCAGATCTTGGCAGCCTTCCTTACCCAGTCTCAAATGGCACAGGGCTAGGTGGGCACTACCCAGTAGGGTCAAGGCTGCTCTATACAACCTTCAGCTTGGAGAGGTAGCACTGAATGGTTGGTTGCTTTTTGTATTCAGTTTGTTTCCAAGAGAAAGAGAAGGGGAAATTAATTGAAAATGCCATTTTATTTGTTTTAAAATTTTCATTCAGTAAGTCTGTGTGCCTCTCTTGGGGAAGGGTGAGAAAAGTTTGGCCAACGGCCCAAAAATATAACTTTAATGGGGATCCCTTCATGTTGGAAGGAAACATCAAGAACAGAAAGAAGTGTTTTTTCTGTTCTTTAATCCCAGTGGTTTTAAACCAGGATTGTTGTCTTCCCCTGGGAAGGTTTTTTTTTTTTTTTTTTTTTTTTTTTTTTTTTTTTTTTTTTGTGACAATAGTTGCAGAGTACTGATGGTGTTTAGTGGGTGGGGGTCAAGGATGCTAAATATCCCGCAATGTACAGAACAATCTCTTATAAGGAAGAATGGTCCCTCTGCAGTGGTTCTCAACCTTCCTAATGCCGCGACCCTTTAGTACAGTTCCTCATGGTGTGGTGACCCCCAACCATAAAATTATTGGTAGCTGCTCTCTACACATGTGTGATGGTCCGCATAAGTACGTTCTGTGTTTTCTGATGGTCTTAGGTTGACCCCTGTGAAAGGGTCGTTCGACCCCCGAAGGGGTTGCGACCCACAGTTTGAGAACCGCTGCCCTAGAGTATGCCGACTGAACTTCTTGGGTTGTGTCTCCTTCATGGGGTGAGGATGAGACCAGCATTCTGTCAGGAGCGTTCCTGTTGCACCTTCCTGAGGTGCTCCCACAGTTCAACTTACTGCTGCTTTGTGGGTTCTCTTTGAGCTAGTGGTGGCAGCATAGAATCTGCTTTTTGCAGGCTCTGAAGTGACGTTATTTAAAGGGAATCCAGAGCTCCCCTGTATACAAGACAGAAATTTCACACCCTAGTCCAGTTTCTATTAAAACAACAACAACAACAAAACAACAACTGTGATCTGCATATTGTTCCAGAAATTATAAAATGAAATCAAGTTTTAAAATGAAGCTGTAGTAAGATGTTCCTAAAACAAAATGTCAAAAAAGGTGCCCTAAATTTGAAGGTGAATACTCTTTCATCAATAATTTCTTGGGGAAAGAAAGATCTTCAAAGATATACCCCTTTTCATGTTAAGAGTCCAGAGGAATTTAGGTTTAATATCAAATTCTTATGGGATTGTGAAATTGAACAGAGAAATTGAAGTTTTATATTAACCTCAAATTGTTATGCTTAGCCTTAGCTAGAGGGTTCTTGATGTCTGAGTAGAATTGTTTTTCATTCTACAGTTGTAGCCTATACTATTTCTCAAGAAATTGGTGAAGGTTCTTCAAAGTCTTAAAGGTTTTATTGATTCTGAATCAACTCTTAGATAAACCTTATTTTTAAATAAAAATTCTGAAGGGCCAACAGGCAATCTAACATTATTACAGCCATTGTTCCTCACTCAGATCCTAAGTCCTGAAAATAGGTATCCCAGGCAACATTATGTTCCCTAAAACCTGTTCTTAGTGTTTCTGAAGGTTCATGCCACAAACTCAGTGTTGTCTTTATCAGTCTTTATCAGCCAAGGGCCCTGTACTTGGGATAATTTAAGGGGAATTTAGTAATAATGTTAGGGTAGTGGAAGCCATAGGGCATGATGCATACCTCTAGGGGCTGATAATCAGGTGGGTAAGGGAGAGATCACTTGGAACCATGAAACGAAGAATGTTGTGCGAGGGGACTTGGGGAATACATGTTCCAGCACCACTCTCTTCCCTTCCTCCAGTCCTCCTGCTGTTGCTTCTGAATGACTGAACTAGCCGGAAGCCAAAGGGCAACATGAAGATATCTGGCATGGTAACTGAAAATGAGAGGATGACTGCATTTTTAAATTGAGTTATTTCTTAATTATAGATGTAAATCCCTTATCAGATATATGACTTGCAAATCTCCCAGTCTCAGTTGTCTTTTCACTTTTTGGATATTATCTTTTGTAGCACAAATGTTTTTAATTTCAATGAAGTCTAATTTAACTATTTTTTTTCTTTAGTTGCTTATACATTTGATATCGTATCTAAGAAACCATTGCCAAATCTAAGGTCCCAAAAATTTACTCTAATATTCTCTTCTGAGAATTTTATAGTTTTACCTTTTACATTTATGTCTATGATCCATTTTGAGTTAATTTTTGTGTATTATGTGTAGTTCTTCAATTTCATTTTTTTGCGTATGTATATCTATTTGTCCCATCACCATTTGCTGAAAAGACTATTCTTTCCCCATAGATGTATCTTGACACGTTTATTAAGAAATCAATTGTCTGTAGACACAAAGGGTTTGTTTCTGGACTGTCAATTCTATTCCAATGATCTGTATGTCTATCCTCATGCCAGTGCCACACTGTCTTGATTGATGTAACTTTGTAGTAAGTTTTAAAATTGGGAGTCCCCCTACTTTGTTCTTCTTTTTCAAAATTTCTTTGGGTATTCTGAGCCCTTTTAGATTCCATATGAGCGTGAGGATCTGCTTGTCAATTTCTGCCAGAAAGCTAGTTGGGATTGCAGTAAGGATTTTGTTGAATGTGTAGTTCTTGACATATTAACAATATTAATTCTAATCTATGAACATTTACTTAGGCCTTTCTGTTTAGTGACATCTTCTTAAAGTTCTTTCAATAATATTTTATAGTTTTTCAGAGTATAAATGATGTACTTTTTTGTTAAATTTGTTCCTATGCATTCTATTCATTTTGATGCTATGTAAATTGAATTTTCTTAATGTCATTTTTAGATTGTTCATTGCTAGTAAATAGAAAGAAAATTGATTTTTGTATATTGATCTTATGCCCTGCAACATTGATAATACTTGTTTATTAGTTCTCACAGGTTTTTTAGTGGATTCTTTAGAATTTTCTGTATACAAGAACATGTCATATGCTAATAGAAATGGAATTGCTTTCTTCTTTTCTTTCTATGTGCCTTTTATTTCATATTCTTATCTAAATGTCCCAGATAGACCCTCCAATACAGTTTTGAATAGAAATGGTAAGAACAGATATCCTTGTCTTGTTCCTGATCCTAAAGAGAAAAGCATAGAGTCAGTCTTTCACCATTAAGTATGATGTTAGCTGGGGAGTTTCCCCAGATGCCTTTTGTTGGGTTAAGGAACTTTTCTTCTTTTCCTAGTTTGTTGAGTGTTTTTATCATGAAGGGATATTGAATTTTGTGAAATCTCTTTTCATTGAGACAATAATATGGTTTTTGTCCTTTATTCTATTGATGTAGCTTATTACATTAGTTATGGTGTATAATACTTTTTATATGTTGATGGGTTTCATTTGGTAGTATTTTCCTGCGCATTTTTGCATGTATATTTATAAGAGATATTAATCTATAGTTTTCTTGTGATGTCTTTATCTGGTTTTGGTATCGCAGTGATATGGACCTTATACAATGAGTTTGGACCTATTCCCTCCTTTTTTTGCCTTTTGGAAGAGTTTGTGAAGAACTTGTATTAATTCTTAAATGTTTAGTAGAATTCACCAGTGAAGCTATCTGGCTCTGAGCTTTTGTTTGTGGGAAGTTTTAAAATTATTAATACAATTTCTTATTTTTATAGGTTTACTGTGGTTTTCTGTTTCTTCTTGATTCAGTTTTAACAGTTTTTGTCTTTCTAGGAATTTGTCCATTTCATCTCAATTAGTAGTTTGCTGGCACACTGTTGGTCATAGTACTCCATTATAATTCTTTTTTTCTTTCTGTAAAGTTAGTAGTAATTTTTCCTGAGAAGGTTTGATTTAGAAGAGGGAGACAACAAGTGAAAAGTTAAATAAGAAAATGTCAAGTTGCATCAGTCTTATAGTGATATTAAAGCAGAGTGAAGTGAAGAAACTAGTTGACTATTTTAGATTGGGTGATAGGGAAAGACCTTGCTATGAAATAACATTTTAATTGAGACCTATATGACAATAATGAGCCAGCCACGCAAGTATCTATAGTATTTTAGGCAGGGGGAAATCGCTAATTCAAGTGTAAGAGGAAACGAGCTGGTATATTTGAGGAATAGAAAGAAGGCCAATATGGCTGAAGTTTACTTACTTTGTGAGAGGGAGATTAGAGCGAGATTAGGCCAGAGATACAGACAGGTCCACGTTATATAGAAGCTGGGAGGCAGCCAGTATAAGCATTTGGATTTTATTCCAAATGGAAATCATTGGAAGGGTTTAATCAGGGGATGGATGTGATCTGTTTTATGTTTTAAAAGATTATTCTGGCTCATGTGTGGAAAACACATTGTAGAGAGTCAAGAGTGAAACTCGAATTATGGGAGACCAGTTTTGTCTTATAGTAGCAATCTAGGTGAGAGAAGTTAGCGTCTGGATGAGGGTAATAGTGAAAGTAGAGAGAAATGGATGCATTTAGGATATGTCTGGTGATAGAGTCAACTTATGAGTGGCCTAGATGGCCGTGAAGAAAAGAGAGGAATCTGAGGTTTTTGACTTGAACAACTTAGTATAATAGAAAGAATGGTAGTAGGTGATATACATAATTGTTTCTTTGTAGGGGTGTCTCCAATTCCAGACTAGGAGCTTGTTTGATGGCATGGCAGGTATCTTATTTATTCTTATGTATCAAGCATCTAGCACATGCTGGATCAGTCAGTGAGAACGAGAAAAATCAGTGATAATAATGCCATGGGATAAATAAGGAAACATGGAGAGACATCTAATCCAGCTTAGGGCAATCAAAATTCTTCTAAGAAAGAATGGTTGAACTGACTTATGAAGGAAAATGGGTTGGAAAAGGACAAATTTGTAATTTAACACAAAACACTCTGTTATAGTGCCTATATTAGTCTTAAAAACAGAAATGGGCTTTTTTCCTTCACAAAACCAAGTCCCTCCTTGATGGCCAGCCACTCTTATTTTATGAAAACACAATACTGGTTAAAATTTCTATATCCTGTGAGGCCAAATGAAGTGGTAGAATGTATATAGAGTCTTAAAGGTTGGAAAGAGCTTTGCCAGGGCTGGGCAGTTTTTCCTTGTGTGGTTAGAAAATTAGCAATGATTAGAACATTTGCTTACTTTATTGTTTAGATTTATACAGGTGCTTTTTAAAAATATCAATGTTCTTTATATCTATCAACAGTGTTGGCCTTAGATTATATGTTCTTAAAAGCCAGAGACATCTTTAGTTAGTGTTTTTTAGAACCCCTACTACAGTGTATCATATGTATTTAGATACTAAATACAATACATACTTTTGAAGTGATATTTTCCTATCTAGTTCTACTTTGTCTCTCTGTAGAGGTTCTAGCAGTGTTGGATTGAAATGTTTTAATCCCCTCTCCACTTTTGATTTATAAATATTGATAACCTACATACAGAAAAATTGAAATAGTAGTACAGTGAATACCCATGTACGTTCATCTAGCTTTACCCATTTTAAATTTTTGAGACATTTGTTTTACCTCTGTATGTACACAGACACAGTAAATACACATGAAAGTAAGTTGCAAACCTTTCACTCCCAAACCCTTAAGCATGCATCATTAAGGAACAAGGACATTCTCCTGCGTAAAACTAAAACATTATTAAACCCAAGAAATTTAACATCAAGTGAATAATATTAATTTAATACAGATTATGTATTCAAATTTCTTCAGTTATTACAACTTTTTATAACCTTTGATTTATTTATATTTTTGTATCCAGCAGCCAGTCAATAATCATGCATTACATCTGGTTGAGAAGTATGTTTTAATGTGATATGCACTGTGAATTAAATATATTGTATATCTTGTCTGCTCTTACAGAGTTATTTGCAGTCTTTAAGGGTAACATATTTTGACTCTTCAAGAAGAGTGCATGACGTTTATTAACTATACCATAAAATAAGCTGCTTTTCCAGCTGCTGCATAGCCCTGAAGGTTAACTATGAAAATGACTTTTCCAGTAACTGAGCGAGCCAAACTGTTGCTTTAAAAACTCTACAAGTGCTTCTTTTCTACCCTTTGCACTTTTCACTAAGCATTAGTCATTTTTAATAAAAATACATTTTGTTTGTAGGTCTTAATAGCATTTTGTCCTATAAAAATGTGGTAAGCAGAGTCAACTCACTGTAGCTTTTCAAAAAATGGTAACTTTTGATATGAAACACTGAACAACTGCTTCCCCTAAGTTAATAAATTACATAATTACTAAATTCTCTCTGATAAACTTTGGAATTTCCTAATTTTATAAACTGATGTCAGAGAAGAAATGTTGAAATACTATTAAAACCATCAGATTTTCTAAAAAATACCCCCTGCCCAATTATACTTCTCTAAATACCATGGTAACATTGACTAAACATTTTCTGTATCAATGTAGAGAATTTGGAGTTTTTTCTTTCTTTCTTCTAGAGTGGCTCATTCTCATTCGTTACTGCATTACCTTTTTTTTTTTTTTTGGTGGATGAAACAGTATTATCCAATATTACCCTCTCAAAAGGATACTTTTAATTTGGTCATTTTATGGTCTCCAAATGTGTAGTTTATTGTTTATGATTACAGTATGAATGAGAGAAGGGAAGATTAGGTCACCAGTGGCTACAAGGTATTTATATCTCAATGGTATTTATTATTTTAATAAAAATTCTTGATATTATTATTTGAGCCAAATTGGGTGTGGTTATTAGTGCTTTTGTGTCTTTCTCACTTCCATTTCCACCCCCTCCCCAACTTTTCCAGTGTCTTGGAAGGTGTATATTCTTTTAATTTTACATTTTCCTGACTTTTTTTTCCTAAAATATATTTTTTGTAAGTCACATACTTTGCTTTTAGAGTTTTTCTTCTTTTTCAGCTTATCACCAGGCCATTTTGTTGTTTGTATCCATGAGAATTTTCTCCCCTCAGTTCTCTTAAGGCATGTCAATCTCCTTTAAATTTTCCTTCTCCTTCAGAATAACTGTCTGAGGAGATATTATTAAAATTTATTCCAAGCTCTCTTGTGTTGATTTCAATTTTTTGTATGTTGAAAAATCTTTGGCTAATGAAAGTGATCTTTCCCACTTCTCCAACTTAATGGTCCTGTCTCTTCTTGAGGCTTCTGACTCCTATGTCCTCCATCTTAACCCTGATCTATTGTGACCAGACATCTCTAGACCTTATCATTCGTAACAAATATACTTGCACCTCTGAGGTCTCCAAAACTTAGAGAATTGATGCCTTGCATATTGCCCATTCTACCAAGCCTGCATTGTATTCTCAATAAAACATTCAATTACTCAGACCCTTTAAATCTTCTCTTCAATTTTTGCCTGCTTAGCATCCAAAACTAACCCTGTGAATAGGCTTGCCTGCACTTTTTTGAAAATTGTGTTTCTGTCTACAAACTTACCCATTAGGTTATCCTGGCAGTGACTGAAAGTCAGTGTGTCCAAAATAGAACTCATCATTAATTGCCACATATAAAAATGAGAACTGTTTTTGTTTTGTTTACTGCCATGTTCTCCATGTCTGGTACATACTGTGTATGAAGTACATTTTTGTTGGATGAATGAACGAGTGAATTATATTTCCCTCAACTAACTTGGTTCCCACTCCTAACTTCTCTGTCTCTTTTCCAATGTTACCCTTTATCAACTGGCAGAGAGGATGTCAAAATCTTTTGTTTCAGGGTTTTTGAATGAAGAAGCAGCAGCTTGGAATTATGCTTCCAAAAGGGGAGACACACAGCCAGACTTGAGTTGAGACAGTAGAAGAGTTCTAATCCTGGAAGGATATGGGTAATTTGGGGGAATTTCTTCAAGGTTGAGGAGGTATTTTGGGAGTTTTCTTCATATACCAAATAGATGTGTCCATTCCCACACTGAGCCCCAAAGAGGAGACAGGACCTCTGATGGCATGGTAGAAGTGTGTGTGTGTTTGAATATTAGGAGTCTTGGCCTTCAGCTTATTTTCTGTATGTTTTTGAACTTGATATAGTCAATTACCACAAATATGGCAAAGAAACATATTTTTTGATGATGAAATATATGCAATTTTATGTTATGGTTTAATTAGATAACAGTAATTTTTATGTTGTTCCACAGTTTTTTGGTGAAAATTCATTTTACTGATCGAGGGAAGGTTTTGTAACTTTGAATAATTCTAATAATATACATTTAGGTTATTTCCATTTTTCCCTATTTTAAAATAAAACTGTAGTGAATGTCTTAACATATAAAGTTATTCTCATGGATTATTTTTCAGTACTACTTAGATAACCATTTTGCCCTGAAGTTTTGTTTTAAATCTGAATCATTCCTTTTTACTCTGATGATTTTCTGTTTATAACGGGGTGTTAATGTACAGAAACTTTAATATTCTTTCTTCCAAGACTCTTATATTTTGAAATACTTTTTTATCTTTATTAGCCACTGACTGTGGATTCAATAACTTTAATTTATTATATGTATATTTGAATCCATATATTACTGAGCACTTACTGGTGCTGAATAAAGGGTCAGATATTTAAACAAAGTATAACCCACCACCAGCTTTATTTTTTGTTTTGTATAGCTATTGTTTTTTTTTGCTCTAGAGAGCCGATATTTCTTGTAAGATTTAAACAAATAATTTTTCTATCTAGTCTTTTAACTAAATATGAAATTTCTGTGTATGAAGTGGATAACAAATCCTACCATCCTGTTTGCTTTGTGGAATTTAAATATCTTTATTGTTTTGAAAATTGTAATTTAATATATATTTTTTATTTTTTGAAAAAGCAATACATACATATGAAAAATTAAAACACTACAAAAAGAATATATAGTAAAACCCCTAAAGACATCCATTGTTTTCAGTTTCTGTGTATCTTTTCAGAGTTATTCTATACATACTCTAGTTTTTCTTTATCATATTTACTTTAGCTAAAACTGAAGTGTTCCTGAGAAGGGGAAACATCTTTTATTAATTAATATTTTTTTGTCATTTTAATAATATATAATATTTGTTACTATTTACACAGTTTCAGTGTACTTTTGGTTAGTTATATTTGGCTTTTTAAAGTTTGTAAATAAAAACCTGAGTAAGATTGATTCAGATAAACAACTGTTTTGGAGAACTAAAATTAGTAAAGTAGAAAGGAATTATCAAAAAGTTGGAGAAACTGAATAAAACTGAATGAAAAGCAAAGACCTACAACCAAGATTGTTCTACCCAGCAACACTATCATTTATAATCCAAGGGCAGATAAAGAGCTTCCCAGACAAGAAAAAACTAAAGGAATTCAAAAGTTAAAAGGCCTTCTTTAAGAAGAAGAAAAAGTATGAATAATAAAATGGCAGTAACTACATACCTATCAACAATTACTTTAAATGTAAAATGGATTAAATGCTCAAATCAAAAGACATACGGTAGCTAAATGGATAAGAAAACAAAATCTTTACATAAGCTGCCTGCAAGAGATTCACTTCAGACTAAAACACACACACACACACACACACACACACACACACACACACTGAAAGTAAAGGGGTGGAAAAAGATAATCTATGAAATGCAAACCAAAGAAAAAGTATACCAGAAAAATGGACTTTAAAACAAAGGCAATAACAAGAGACAAAGAAGGACACAAAATTCCTACTTCTGGGTATTTATCTGAAGAAACACAAACACTACTTTGAAGGGACATGTGCATTCCCATGTTCACTGCAGCAGCATTTTCGATAGCCAAGATATGGAGGCAACCTGGGCATCCATCAGTGGATGAATAGATAAAGAGGAAATGGAATATTCGCCATAAAAAAGAATGAAATCTAGCCATCTGCCACAACCTGGATGGTCCTAGAGGGTATTGTGCTGAGTGGAATAAGTCAGACAGAGAAAGACAAATGTCTAATGATTTCACTCTCACGTGAAATCTAGAAAACAGAATAACTGAACCATCAAGGCAGAAACAAGCTTGTAGATCCAGAGAGCATTTTGATGGTTGCTGGATGGGGGTTGGGCTGGGGGAGGATGGGTGAAGTGAGGAAGACATAAAGAGGTACAAATTGGTAGTTACAGAATAGCTGTGGGGATGTACAGTATAGCATGGGGAATATAGTCAGTGGTAGTGTAATAACTGTGTATGGTGTCATATGGGTACTGGATTTATCAGTTCCTAAGTGATGTAAATGTCTAATCATTGTGCTGTACACATGAAACAATATAATATTATATGTCAACTGTAATTGAAAAATAAAAAAATATTAAAATAAAATTAAAAAATTAAAAAAAAAACAATGGGAAGGGCAGATTAAAAGAATGTTTTAAAATCCCCCCCCCCCAAAAAAAAGACTGAAAAGGAGGTAGGGGAAAATAGTAGTCAGAAATCACTATTGAGTGCAGTATTTGAGGAACATTTTTTATCTATAAATACCTTTCTTCCCTTCTTTAACATATGTATATAGTTCTGTTATCCATACTGTTGTATAATAAATTATTAAAGTCTGTGTAACTGATTTCTCAGCTATGCTCTAGGAATGTTAGTATCTGACAAGATAGTAATATGGTGAAACAATTTTGTGGTTAAAAATGGTTAGGGAAAGTGCTGTGGCATTGGTACTAATCTTTTTTAGTGAAATTCATAAATTACTTTCAAGGTATAGGTGGTAAATGCGTCCATCTGAGCTGTTAAGATACTTTAGAATGAGAAGGAAATCTATTGCAGAGCTCTATCATTCTTTTAACTCTTTTGCTGATGCTGAATCGCATCTTTGTATTTGGCCGAAGCATTATTTTTCTTCTTTTTCAGTGTTTGCAGAATGCGAGTTTAGCAGTTCCTGGGGAGAATAGAATTTACTGAGGCAGTTTTTATGCTTAAAATGTTATGTCAGAGCTGCTTTGAAATGCCAGAACAAAGTGTTTCCTCTTTTTCTGCCTTTCTGTCTTCATTATTGCCATAAACAATGCAAATTATATACATAAACCATGCTGTTATTTACTTTTAATGTTTGATGGAATGGCTTTTTAAAAAGTCAGACATACTGCCAAGTAGTAAAATGCTTATTTATTTATTTTTCTTTGATTCAAGAGAATGTGGGAGGATACCACTGACCTGATGTGAAAGAGCCGACACGGGGAAGGGCAGGAAAGCAGCAGCTGTGTGAACACTGCTTCCACTACCACTAGTAGAGTCTTTGGTAGTTTAGGAAGAAATTCTGCCTCAAGTTCTTTTTTGGAATTAGTAGAGTGGGAAGTAAACACATTAAAAAATTCATGAAGAAGAACTTTACATTGATACCTTCCTTGATAAAATTCTTTTTTTGGGGGGTAGTTCCCTGGCTGGGAATCGAACCCAGGCAGCAGCATTGAGAGCGCCAAAGCCTAGCCACTGCACCACCAGGGAACCTCCTTCCTTGATTAAATTCTTTGTGAGTTAGTTATGCACGTAAATATTTTGAAACTGATGAACAACCCTGCACCTATTTCATGATAGTTATCTGTGTATCTGGAAATCCTTATTGTCATTATCTTAGCATTATTTATTTATTATTTTCTCTCCAGTTTTGGTTTTGACTTTGGATTGGTTATACTGACCTATAAAATCCAAACTAGTTTTTTAGTCAATATTTAGGGGTGGAACTTTCTTTATAATCCCTTTATCTTCCTCTTGAAAATGAGAGTGTTCTTTGCAAACACTGAGACAGACACCTCAAGGTTGTAGAACTGTTGATGTTTTGACCTAATACAGAACCAGACTTCATTAGATTGTGGTGATTGTGTGGTTATCATCCCTTTCCTGTTCATAATATAAACAAACACAAAAAACAAAATAAGGAATTGAAAAAATGTTACAGTGGACTTGAATGACTCATAATATTTTGTTCAAGGTAAGGGTATTTATTTTAGGAAACATTCATATTTATATATAAAATGAATTTTATATAAATGTTATTTGAACATTTGTTACTATATATTTGTATTACCTTATGTAAAGTATCTACATACATAAAACACATGTTTTATATGTGTTTTGTTATATATTCATACATAAATATGTAAATAATATATAAAATTCAAAATATTAATATAAGTAATACATAGCTGTATAAAAATAGGTATTTCTAAATATTTGTGATTATATAGGTGTATAAAACACTATATAATGTAAATATATATATTTATTTTTGGGGATGTTTCATATGATAGTCTAGCAGTTCCTTAAAAAAGCAAATAAACCTAAAGAAAATACATTTTTGGCTGATGTAGTGTCATATGTAAGTGTGCCTGGAGGCTTGAGGAGGCAATAATGCTTTATTAATTTTTAAAGAATTACTTAAACCATTTCTTGAGAGGATGAATAGTTTAGTGAACAAATTTTCCCAATAAGATATTATACTCCTTTCCTCTGCTCACCCAAGTTTTGTTACATTAATATTCTCTACACATTAGGGTATAGGGGCTTGGGGGCATGGCAGTGGGCATAATTTTGTTGGTGACAGAAGGTGTTATAAGGCTGAGGGAGGTCCCTTGGCCTAGGAGAGAGACAGAGAGTGGAAAGAATAAGAAGCCAGTGATTCAGACTGTTTATTAACCTTGCCTTTTTGTGGAAAAGATCCTTCACCCTGTCATTGGGCATGGAACTGGCAGCTGGAGTGTTGTCTCTGACCCCTAAAAAGCAGGCGAACGAGGCTGTTGAAGGATGGGGTTGGCTGTCCTCCAGCTGCCACATGCTCTGAATAAAAGTCACAAAGAGACTCACTCATATATGCCACTGAGCAGGACTGCAGTGAAGACCTAGAAGCTTTTAACTACTAGTGTGTTCATTGTTTCCAAAGGACTAATTATTAAGAAGCACTAAGGACCATGGTGATGGAAATTATTACTATTTAAAGATTAGCAAGGAGTCTGCTTGAAAAAGTATTGGGTAGGAATTTTCTTTTAGAGGTATGGCCATTAACTGTAGGCGAAGGTTGAAATCCACTGCTGTTAAAGGCTTGCTTTCCCCGATAGCTTTGTGACTGTGGGCTCGTTGGGTTAGCATCATTCCCAGGGCACCACAGCAGGGCTTGAAATTCTGCAATACAGTTGCAGTGCCCGATGTGGGAGGGACAAAGAGGGCACCTCAGGGTATTTGGCTGGTTATTCCCTGTTGTGCCAGAGTAGGAGTTGGGTGAGTGGTTGCTGAGACATGTCTAGGATTGATCCATTTATTTTCCATTTGGGTCCCGGCCTCTGGACAGAGGATAAAGAATTATGTCAGAACTTACTTAGTGGTAGTGAAACAGCCCAATTTAGTTGTCTTCTAAGAGTTTGCTTCAGATGACATGGACCTCTTGGGTCAAAAGAACAGGAAATGCTTTGGAACATGAAAGTGATAGAAGGAAACACCCTATTTATCTTTCCCACTTGGTCTTAAGATATAAGCTCTTTGGAAATGAAATGTTTGGATGCTTAACATTTTGCAGGGCAACTCTGATCTTCCTCTAACACTTCTCCTTCATCTGTCAAAGGACCAGTTCCTTAAAGAGTTTTCTCATCATCATCTTCAAACACCCATTGAGTGTGTCTCTATGATGATGCTTTCCTGAAGCTTCTACCAGGCTCTCTGAAGCATTTGGTAGTTAACAGTCCTTTTAGGAAATACAGGGATGATTTAATACTTAAAGTAACCCTTTTATGGGAACTTTCTATCACTTTTAAGGCCTTCTTTCTCTGCCAATTCAAGTCAGCAATATTAACTAACCACTTACAGTGAGCCCTGCGTGAGACCTAGACTTAGAGGATCTCATGGGTTTCACGTATATTAAACAATTAGAGGACATTACAAGAAAATATAAACTTAAGGACCTTTTTTTGGTGGCACAAGCTCTTTAGTGCCAAATGGATCAGCATAATGGAGTGCGAACCCTGGCTCTACTACCTACTCTGGATAAATCCTAACCTCCTAATCCTCATGGATCTACTAGGGATAAAATTAACTATCTCTAGAATTGTTGAAAGGATTAAGTAACATGCAGAAAATGCCAAGCACATTGTAGATACAAGTGTACATGTCAGATCTACATAGGACTTACAAGACGACAGGGTAACGTGACATGAAAGATGAAAGATGGGAAAGGCCTGATTAGCAGAGGAGTGATGAGTAGGAGGTGGGAAGGGAAGGTGAGTTAAGATAGGCAACTGGCAATAATTTAGGTGTGAACTTGGGCCCAGTTGGAATGGAGAAATGTACAGAGAAGTAGTGACATAAAAGAGACTAAGTAACATGGCCAGCTAAGAAGTTTGATTAGATCCAATAAGCAATTGTATATTGTATAAATACCAATGGTGTTTTGGAAAGACTTTTGCAGTATATAAACCTAATGCAGCAGCTCTATGAGGAAAGCACTAATATTATCCTCACTTTTCAGATGGGAAATAGTGTTTGGAAGAGGTTTGGAAAAAACCTAACATTTATATTTACTATGTGAATATAATAATAACAACACTAATGGCAACCATAATGAAAGAAAAAATTAACTTATGATCCAGCCATCCAAACAAATCAGACTGCATTCTCTCATATAGTCCATTGAATTTAGTTTTTATTCCAAGGGGGAGATTGTTATGAATATTGTTTGAGTTAATTTCTGTTAATGCTTTAAACAGTACCTGGCATATAGTGAGTGCTCACTACATGAGAGCTATTATTTTTACCTCAATACGGACCAAGAATTTATAGAGTAGACGAGACATTCCATGATAACAGACAGCCTAAGTAGGGCATTTTGGCAAGTAGATTGTGACCTTCCTATTTTCACTCCCAACTTTATAATGTTTCCATGTGCAAGCTAAACACAAAGAGAATTCCAAATCTTTTTTAAAACAGAATGAAATATGACCGATATGCAAGTCATCTGCTATTTAAAGTAAATTCTTTGGTGGCCTGTCAGAGGATTGCTCTCATTAACCTGCAAATGGTGGAGGAGAAAGAATGAATAAAAAATTTATTACAAAAATTTATGTTCTATTCAAGGGGTAATCTATGGTTAAGATTCGTTTTTGGCTTAAAATATAGGTCTAATGATTATACTTTTCCTAGAAAAGAGATAAATTTATTTTTTGATTGTTCCATTCTTGACAGTTTTATTTTATAGGATGAATACTTAAGATTTTAGTGTGTTGTAAGAGTGAGCCAGGCAGCTCATGTCAACCATCTTCATTCTTAAACTTTCCTGGTGGAGTTTACCAGGGAGTTCGCAAATGAGCATGTTGTATCCGCTGCTCAGTTTGCAGTAATTTATTTCTGGACTAGTAAAACTGTGAACTCTTCTCTAGCTGCTAACCCTGAGTTATTTTTCTAAAGACTTTCTGTTCATGTTTCTGAAATCTTAGCTGTTGATACCACTTGGATAGACTCATTATTTTTCAAGTGCCAAGGTCTAAGTTGTTGAATAAGCAAGACTAACCTTTGACATGAAAGAAAATTTAGAGGAAAGAGAGATTTCATTTGCTTTTCATTTTAAAGGTTATGTCTTGTAATATGAATTTGTCAAGAACATGAGTCACATTTTTTTCACACCTCTTTGTCCTTTGGGACATAAACATTTAGGGAGATCTACAGGCACAATGCCTGCTCTGTGCTAGGGAAAATAATAAAAAAAAATCAAGAAATTGGAATTGAAAATAAAGCTTTGTATGTTTTTTATATAAGTTAGTAAGCTTTGTGGGCTTTTGGGTCTTCTTAAATCTCCTTGAAGGCATTTGTGGAATAATTATTGTGACTGGAGTTGCCATTACACTTTTTCTGTGAAGCTTGGGAGGAAAGAAGGCTCATTTACATTGTAGTCTGGTAATGGGTTACAGCTCTGCTGGGAGGGTGGGAGCCTTCCCAGCTATCAGCAGTAGCACAGAATAGCAGTTGGTAAGTGGACCTGGGTTTTAGAGCCTACTCCTGTGTGTGCATGAAGATATGGAGACGTTAAGAAAATCATTAATGGGTGGATGTCCAAGGGCTTTAGGTTGCTTTTTGCTCCTTTCTCTGCTCTTTCTTCCTTTTCTTTATTTCATTCATTTTTAACAGCTCATTTTTGTAGGATTTCATAAGTAGGTGGTTTATACTTGCTGCATAGAGTTTTTAAGTTCTTTTGGAGAAGAGACCCAAACCAGGATGCTATAGGTAAAGGTAAGAAAACTTCAAAAAAATTTTTGTTTTCGTTGTTCTGAATTCACTGGGGAATATCCTGAGGAGAGATTTTTTTAAAAGCATAACTCATTTGAACAGTCTGGCACTGTCATTAGCTTTTATTTCATTCATAACTTGTTGAGGAAGTGGTTTTATCATGGAGTTATGTCTTATACAACACAAGTTGTATTTGAACCCAGGCTGCGACATGGACAGCGCTGAAGCCTAGCCACTACATCACCAGGGAACCTCCCACAAGTTGTATTTGTTACTCTCTTTCCCCCTTCCTTTTCCTCTAACCCTCCCTATCTCCCTCCCTTCTCCTCTCTCCCGTCTTTCCATCTATTTTCTTTAATCACCTAAATACCCACAACTCAACCAAAGTAGTAAACAGAGTAATGACTTTTGTGACAGCTGGTTTGGAATATTGGGATTTGCTACCCGAGAGTGGCGATCATGACTGTCTCACTCCCTCCAATTTGCTGTGTAGTAGTGTTGGGAAGATTGATTTTGGAGGATTGGCTAGCAGAGCAGCAGTCACTCTCATTACACTCAGAAGTGCAAGAAAATACGGCATCTATTTTTTTTTCTCTCTGTTGCTGACAGTTTCACTGGATAGTTAAGAAAAAATGAACTTATGGTTTGCAATTTATAATCTTTAACTCTCTTCTTGTTTAGTCTCTTTTTGGTGGCTCAGTATCTTTTAGATTAAACTCACGTCCTTTCAGATTACTATCCCCTTTCCATGCTTTTCTTCAAGATGGAGTCTGAGATGATTTCCTGGCGGCAGGGTGAAACTGGAAACCTCTGTTCACGTAGTGTCTTCCATCCTTGCAATGGTCTGGAGTTATAAAGTCTATGATGAAGTTAGGATGCCATTATAAAAGTCTCTGATTGGTAAGCACAAGGCTTGTCCTCTCCTCTTGCCTTGGTTACCATACACATAAGGGCTTAGTCAGAAAAGGCTACATAGGTCTTTTCAGTTGATTGTTGTGGTCATTTCTTAGTCCAAAGATGATTGCGAGATGGCTGAGAATAAGTTTGTCGAGTCACTCTGAAAGCAGTTATGTATAGTCAGTTTAACCGGAGGTAGCTATATTTTCCCATCTGCGTTCTACACTTCTGTGGCCCAGGTCTTAGTACTTTCAACACAGAAATTCAACTTGGTTCAAATTATGTCATGGGGAGTATTTAGACATTAACAACTTGTGTTTCATTTTTGGTAATTCTTTAGAAAAAAAAGGCCTTTATCTCTACTTCAGACAGCCTGATCTCACTATTTCAGAGAAGAAAGGCCTGGCAGAACAATTGAAAACAAGCCAGTGGATCCCAACTTTTGAGTTAAAACTGCTGTTAGAGACAGCAGTTGAAAGAAAGGATTGGAAGATTGGCAAGAACTCATGATAATGTAAGAGAGTGTTTTTCCTTCCTAGACTTTATGAAGATTCCTTGAATGTGGAGAAAGAATAGGAAAGGTGTGGCATCAGGCTCTGGTGGTGGTCTCTGGCAAGGGACCCTGTGCTCTTCCCTGCATCTGCCTCAGCAGCAGTCTTGGTTCCAGGGCTGGGTGGACTAAAAGGGTGGGGCATGTGCTCCACTCCCTACCCAGCTGCCCAGGTGTCCGGTAATCCTCCTCCATGGAGCAGCATCCTAGTGGGAGACTGCACAGGGTTGCTAGGAGAACGGTCTAAGAGAGAATCTCCTTGTGCTCATAGGTGGTGTGAGGAATAGCTGGATCTTTTCCTGCATAGCCAAGAGTGGTGTGGACATGGACCTGAAAGCAGGCAGTTGTAGAAGGGCTTTGCATTTGTAACGAGGGACCACCACTGGAAAGCAGCACAGAGAGGTGGATAGATGTACTCAGCAGATGCTGAGTATGGAGAGATGATGTATTCCATGGTGAAGGGAGATGCATATCAGCAGAAGCTGGGGTGGCTGTTCCCCGATGCCATGACACTAAGCCAACTGGAACTTAAATTGGGTGGGGAGAGAGCCCTAAATTGAGTTTATTCTGATTTGACTGAGAAAGTACCAACTTAACTGAGTTTAACCTGCCTCAATAAGTTTTAAGTTTTCTGCTACCAAGCAGAGTCAGAAATAAGTTGAGTTTCAGAAAAAAAGGTACACTTATTATATCAGACTCACTGCATCGAGTTCCTAGCAAGTATTAACAGTTAAGGTGAGAAAAAAACAGCAAAGAACAGGAGAATATTAAGCAGTCTTGCAGATATGATCCAGTTTGCCTTCGATGACTTCAGTTCAGTTGGTGCAGAGCTGGTCCAGAAAAGCACTGAGATGCTGCCCCACTAGGTGTTTAGAAGGAGTGACTCTTACTGCAGAGTGCAGAGTGGCATGTTCGTGATAAGAGGTCCAGTTCTCTCTCACCACTGCAATCTAGTTTTCTTAAGAGTTACTGCTACTTCCTCAGCTACATCATTTGCAAGGGTGATGAGATTTATTTATGGAAGCTTCGGCAGGTGTCTTCATGTAAAGGAAAGCATGCAAACTTGGGGTTAAACACATGTAATTTTAAAGTCCCTATGTGCCCCATACAAACTGTGTGCCCTCAGTTTTCTGTAAAAAAGAATAATAACTGTGGAAGATTTTTGCTCTTTTTGTTTAGGGCTCTCCCCCTTATTCTGGTAATAGCACCATACCTTCCCCATTCTAAGTACATGCTATTCAAAAGGTGCAGACCCCCCCCCCTCTGGGCTTCACGTGATCCAGGCCTGGCTAATTAGTGCTTTCTGATGCCCTGGTCACAGTGATTGATCCAGAGATAGACATAGGAGCCACATCATTTAAAGCAGAGTAGATCTCAGGATTTTTGTTGCAATTGGGAAGAAGCACCTCGCTTTTCCTAGTTACTGAGCTTGAAGAGCTATAAGCCTAGAACTACAGGTATTGTCACGTTGAAGAAAGCCCATCTAAGAGTGAATGCAGAGAAGAGCAGAATTGAGTGATGGAGAGTCTGAGTTCTTCTGGCATGATCTGAACTCCTGAATTCAGTTACACCTGAGACCCAGTACTCCTGTATGTTTTAGTGGGGCTTTAGGGGTAATGAATAGCTTCCCATTTTTTTCCCTTTCAACTTTGGAACCAACTGAGTGGTAGTAACAGGAGTTAGACAGATGGAGATCAGAACATCTGATGTTAATAACTGTGATGCTAATACTGGATTAGTAAACATGGTTTAGATGTACAGGCACAGTGGACTTCTTAGAACTCTCTCCTGAATTGGATTTATGGAGCCAAATCCTGCATGGTAACCTTAGCACATGGTAGAAAGCAGAGCAGAGAGTACTCTCCCTATAGTGAGGTGGGGAGGCAGATCCCTGGTCCCTACCCAGGGAGAAGAGGCTGAGCAGTACCCTCTCACACTTACACCACCAAAATACTTCCTCCTCTCACACGATGGGAGTGTGCACTGGCAGAGATCGGGACCGCCGAGGCAGAAGGAAGTTCACAGACAGCCAGAGCATGTGAAGTTCCCTTAGCCTGTTCAGGGCCATAAGCTGATGAACTGTCTTTTTGCTCTGGGCTTCTGTTACTTTCAGCTGAAAGAATCTTGACTTAATCTCATTCATTCACTTTACCAATTATGGGTAGTTATATGTTTTATTATACTGGAGCCACAACAATGGCAAGTCCGTGTCTTCAGGTTCTTGACTGTCCAGCTGAGGGTGTGGACTGTATGTTGTTATTGCTCTACTGTGTGGTAAGTGCCAGAATAGGGATAATAAGTACTGGATGCTAGGGGAGCAAATGTCTTACCGTTGGGCAATACTGGAAGATTTCCTAGATGATTTCTGGGAATTATATGAGGCAGTGTAGGTGAAGTCATTGTGATACTGTAATAAACACTAGTTTCTTTTATTTTTCTCTTTTGACAGGTTCACTCCTGTGGGGCTGGAAACTTGGTTCACCAGTGTGAGCCTTTGTGTTCAAAGTATTTAGGATAGTATCCAGCACATGATGGGTATTAAATACATGACTTACCGAATAATTAAGGAACCATTGAATCATTTCTGGAATCTAACTGATGATAAATAGAACCACTTTCAGAAGTTATATACCTAAAATTTTATGATTTCCAAAAAACTTGAAATCTTGAATATTGCAGTATAAATTTGAGTTAGGGAAAATCCTGTGTGAATACTGCAGTAATCCACTTTTCAGCGGCTGCCAGATTGTCACCAAAACACAGCTCTAAATCATTACCACCATCATTACCCTAAAGATATACCATGCTTTATCAACACTTTCCATGCATTACCTCATTTCATTTTTTAAAATACACGTTATTTTTTATTTTTTAGAACAATTTTAGATTTCCAGAAAAATTGTGACAATATTATAGAAAAGAGAATTCCCATATACTCCACACCCATTTCCCCATAGTATTAACATCTTATGTTAGTATGGTACATTTGTTGCAATTAATAAAATAATATTGACATATTATGATTATTATCTACATTAAAGTTATTTTGATTTTCTTATTTTTCTAATGTCCTTTTTTCTGTTTCAGGGCCCCATATCACAACACAATTAGTTATCATATCTCACTTCCCCTTGGCTCTGACAGTTTTCAGACTTTCCTTGTTTTTGATGACCTTGAAAGTTTTGAGGCATACTGGTCAGAGATTTTGTAGAATGTTCCTCACTTGGGATTTGGCTGATGTGTTTCTCATGATTAGACTGAATTGATGAGTTTTTTAGGAAGAAAAATCAGAGATCAAGTGCCATTTTCATAACATCTAGAGTACATACTATTAACATGTCTTAACATTTTTAACCTTTCTAACCTGACTAAACCAGTGTTTGTCAGGTTTCTCTACTGTACACTTACTCTCTTTCTTCTTTTTCACACTGTACTTTGCCTCATTTAATTTTGAAATCATCAGAGACCCCACCTTAGTAATCCCCGTAAACAATGCTGGTGACATGAATGGAGACAAGTTTGATGAATCATAGATTTGTTACGAAGGTCAAATAAGTGATGCTTCTAATGTGCTTTGAAAGGTGTTAAACATACACATTTAAACTAACAGTTTTACTGATAGTTCAAAGAAATAAATCTTCAAGAAATTTGGTGCTTTGGTATACAGGATATTGGGAGAAGAGCTCTGGACGAGAGAGTCTCAAAACTGTCATCTGTTTGAGTGGCCACGAACTCCCTTTCAGTGTAAAGAATCATTTGCCCTTCTGGTTGACACATGTCAACTATGGAATCTTATGCAGAAATTTTGAGCAAAATCTCTTGTTTTCTTGAGATATATAGGGCAACAGCAGGAGCAAAAGTAGTCTTATCTTTTATTTCCATTGTCTTTCTCTCTTTAACTGAGAGTGGAAATAGGAGAGGAAAAATATGGAGGGGAAAAAGGGAGCAGTAAGGAGCGGACCGGAAGACAGCCCAGGAGTGGTAGCGCCTGTGTGATTTATTGTGGGCTAGGAAAAGCTTAGCATTTCTTCTGTCTTTTTTCAGGAAGGCTGTGATGAGTTGCAACAACAGTCTGGTGGCTATCGCAGACTTACTTGAGTAAGTCCTTCTTTATGCCTGCTTCCTCTTAAACTGGAGTTGCGTACTTACCTCAAGTTAAATGGCTAATCAGTTTTCTTCTGCCTCTAAGAAGAAACGTCCCTGAGGGGCTTTACAATTTTACTAGTTCCAGAACATCAACATTCCTCCAGGTTCAGCTTGAGCCAGAGGCAATGCAGTGGCAGTAGTTGCTCTTTGTGAAAATATCTTCTCTCTTTGGGCTTTTTCCTTTCCACCACTGCGATGGAGTGCTTTCTGATTATTTCCCCCGTACCCCTCCAGAAATGCTTGCATCAATGGGAATTTATGACAAAATCAAAATCAAGCTTAATTTTCTTTCCTTGTATGGTAGAGAAGTGTATATCCCCATGATTTACTCTTCCTGTTCATTAATAACAAATATTTGATGAAATCCTGAAGCATCAAATTTGAAATGACTGATTTCATATCCAGAAATGCTACTTCTGGGTGCTGTTGTGGAGACAGAGTTTTAGGCATGATAGGCAGTGGAACATAATGTTTAAGGCCATGAAGTTTGTACCCAGATCTCCTGGTTCCAAGCTGGGCTTTGCCACTTTCTAGCTATGTGACCTTGTTTCTTCATCTGTAAATAGGAATTAATAATAGTCCTAACTCGTAGGGTCATTGTGATGTAAGACATATAAAAATACTTAGACCAGTGTCTGGCACGGTAAATCCCTTGTGTTTACTACTTAATATTTATAATAATAAAAATTCATTGGCATATATGGTATATTATGTATTTGTGCTCCCTGCCCTTTACTTCATGCCCCAATAATTGACTGCTGACTGTAACAGCATTACCTGGGCCCCCTTTCCAGCTGACTTTCTTTTGTTTTCTGCCAGAGGAGGCACTGGGAGAACATGGGTGATAGAAGGAAAGACACATGGGTATCTTTTCCTTGCTTCCTGTCTCCATGCAGCTGGTTGGTTGGTTCATTGGTTTGTTTGCAGGAGATATGCTCCTCTGTGAGTCTGCAACTGTTTTAGAGGGCCCCTCCTGCAGCCGCAGCTCTCACGGGGCTCCTTAAACACCATCTCCTCCTCATGCCCCTTCAGCCCTAGGTGTGATGCTGTCCTTCCATGGTTGAGTCTCTGGATGCCTCATCATCCCTTGTTTGTTATCTTAGTTCTGCCCACACCTTGGTTGTTGGTCCCTTCATTAGCATTTCTTCCCTTGAACCATCTGGGGGGAATTCTGTTTTCTAATGGGTTCTTAATCCATAAAAATTCAAATCATTTCATACTTGGATTTGACAATTTTGGAATTTCTCAACTAACCTGTTCTTGTTAATATGCTAGGAAAGTTTCACTAAAATTGTGATTATTACTTGTAAACCATTTGCCTCTTCATTTTAATATTACATTTTTTGAGACAGGAATTTCTGTTTTGGGTGTGCATGTATGTCTATAGTCTTTGCAGTTTCTAACACAGTGCCAGATATATAGCAGGTGGTAAAAAAAATAACCCCATAGTATTGAAGGATGTTTCTATTTCGAACAGTGAGCATGATGGTTTACTCTAGTGACACATTAAAAGCTTTGCAACTATTGCAGCTTTAGTTTCAATCTCTCTACAATTACTTGTTAGGCTTTAAAGGATTTATTGCTTGTGAGAGGTGCCAAAATAATAACACTGAGGAAGAAAATCCCATAGTCTCATAACAGACTGTGACTGTCCAAGCTTCCTCTGCCTCCTGCCAAAGAGCCCAATGGAGCTGATGGAAAGATTAGCTCATTTTCAACTGAAGTTTTGATGTTCTGGGAGACTGGGCAGTTTACCTCCCACTCAGGAAATTCTATGAAAGAAGTAGATTAAGTGTTTTCTCTTTCTGAGGAGTCTCTCATACAGCCCTCCTGCTGCATCCTTGAATAGACTCAGCCTTTTTAGGATAGAACGATTAGTTTTGTGTCTATATACTTGTGTCTGCCAAGGAAGATGCTTGTAAAGTGGGTGACTTGGTCAACTGCTGAAATGGTTTGGCGGCCTGGCTAATAATAAACAAGATCCTAGATATAACTTGTTAGCACCTAGCATACAAAATATGTACATGCGACTTTAGATGTAAATATCTGAATCAGGGCAAAAATGGAAATGTCTCTGCGTGAGTTACTTGGGCAAGAAGCTTTTGGAACCTTGTTTTCTTCATCAGTAAAGCAAATGGTACCACCACCCATCTTGTAGGTTTATTGTGAAAATTAGAGATGTTTTACAAAGCTCCTAGAATGTAGTGAAGCACTAAACAAATGATAGCAAGGTAATGATAGTATTGATAAAAGCCAGAGTGAATTTTTTTAAACTGAAAATGAATAGAAATAATTACTGGGAGAGAGAAGACAAGATGGCGACTGGAGAGGAGGTTCCTAAAGCCTCTCCCAGAAAACACAATTGAACGGCCATCCAGGAGCCAAGAAAGAGGACCCTGAGTGACAAACCGGCTGTTGAGAAATTCACAAATCGCAAATAAACACCTGAAGGCTGGCGAGAAGGGGGCGAGTCGGGGAGAGGGAAGGGAGCAGAGACGGACCACGCGGGATCCAGACGCGATCCCTGCTGACTATTCGGAGTTGCGCAGTTTGGGGGAGGGGAGAGAGACTGGGGAGCTGGGGACGGAAGGAGTTTGGGAGCCAGCCTCTGGAACTTTTGAGTGGTAGAAGGGCTGAGCGAGGACTCTGAACTGTAAAGATAACACCCCAGCTCTAAGCCCCCTGGAGACCTACACAGGGCTGCAGTTCCTGTTCCCAGCCTGCTGCAAAAGGCGACCCTGCTGTCTCAGGCCAGGCCCACAGCTTTGGACTTATGGAGCGGGCACTTCCTCGTGCACCCCAGAGTTCCGAAAGCAGTGTGAGCCTTTAGACAGCCAGGTTCTGAATCAGGGCTGGGAAGAAAGACTGATTTTCCCCAGCAAAGGGCCGAAAGCCTTTTGTTGGCCTCTCCCCAGGATATATGCTCATAGCCTCCAAACGCAGTAGGAGATCAGAAACAAGAAACAAACAGCCCCCTCTCCCCCAAAATTGGCCCCCAGCGCCACCTAGTGTCTGCCCTACAGCAAGACACCACAAAAGCAATAGCCTGGGCAGTGAACATAAAGCCCTCACGTCAAAGAGGAAGATCCCAGCGGACAGGATGAATTCCTTAAAAACTAAAACTCCTCAGAAAGAACATGAAATTAACCCAGAAGACAGCTTGTTACATCTGGAAGGGTCGAATTTAAGTGACGGAGAATTTAAAGCAGCCGTTCTAAAGGCTGTGAGAGAAATGAAAACCTATTGGCAGAACACCATAGCTGAGATAAATAACATAAAAAAGGATATAAACGACATAAAAAAGGAACTCTGTGAACAAAAAGAACAATTTAACGAAGAAATTCAAAACATAAGAAAGATTGAGACGGAAATATGAGAAATAAATAATACCATAAAAGAAGTGAGAAATGAAATAACTGCCATAGGAAACAGGACCAACCAGATGGAGGAAAGAATTAGTGATATTGAAGACCAGAACATGGAAACCGCTCAGAAAGAGGAAGAGAGGGAATATAGAACCAAAAGGATTGAAAGAACTCTGCAAGAAATATCCGACTCCATGAGACAAAACAACATCAGGATAATAGGAATAGAAGAAGGGGCAGAACAATCTACAGAGAGCACACTCAAACAAATCATAGATGAGAACTTTCCAAACCTATGGAAAGATCTGGAACCCCAAGTTCAAGAAGAAAACAGGTCCCCTGGGTACCTGGACCCCAGGAGATCTTCTCCAAGACACATGGTACTAAAGATGTCCAAAACTAAAGACAAAGAGACAATTCTCAAGGCAGCCAGGGAAAAAAGAACTATAACCCTTAGAGGAAAACCCATCAGGCTGGCATCAGATTTCTCAGCAGAAACTCTACAAGCCAGGAGAGAGTGGAACCCAATATTCAAAAATTTAAAAGAGAGAAACTTCCAGCCAAGAATAAATTATCCAGCAAAATTATCTTTCAGATATGAAGGTGGAATAAAGACCTTCTCAGACAAACAGAAGCTGAGGGAA